>JAJOOS010081188.1:0-46073 GCA_029582725.1 Solanum chiquidenum | reverse complement strand
ATTCTACCAATTTCTATATATGTTAATTCTTGTTTGGAATGATTATAAGATAAAAAATTAACGTGTTATTAAAAGTTACAAAAGTCTTTCGTCAGTTATTTTTTTTATAAATATCTACCAAAATTACATTATTTTTTCTCTTGAAAAACATCCATTATATAGAAGAATCTATTTAGTTGATTATATTTAAAGAAAAAATTAATTATAATTTTTTGAATCTACACTTAATTACTATGTTTTACTAAATTTGTATTACAAAATAATTAAGTATAATCTTAAGTAGATAAGATAGTCATTTGTAGTTATTATTAATGAGAAATTTAATTGTTTTCTTCAATAAAGAGATTTATTTTAAACGAAAAAAATAATTTTTCAAAGGTATGCATTGGTATATTGTGTACATAGTTGAGTTCGGGAAGGGGTAGAGGAAGGAGTGTAGGTTATATATATATATATATATATATATATATATATGTATGTATGTAGAACATAATTTGTATGATATAGTAATGAAAACAATATTAATGTATAAAAACGAAATTAAAATCTTAATGTATAAAAACGAAATTAAAATATTAATGTATAAAAACGAAACTACAATTTTTTTAATTAACTGAACAATTTTTTTTAAAAAAATAAATCGAATGAACTATACACACATAAATATACACAAAACATTTTTATTTCCCTTGGTAGCCAAAAAGTTTGTATTTTAGTAGTTCAAGGAGTTTGGGAAATAGAAAAAAGTTACTTTTGTTTTGAAGGGAAAAGTATGATGGAATAAATGCAAAAATTGAAATAAGGATATTATAGTCTTTTTACCTTTCTGGCCAAATTCTGGCTAATTTTTTCTGGCCATTTAGCATTACCCTTAATAAAATTATCTTCTTATTTATGATTTCTTAATATAAGCAAATGATCAACTAGTATGGAACGAAAGGAATATCAGCGAACTTTAAAAAAGAACTCTTGGCTGTTTTTGTTAAGAATATTATTCCAAACAAACTCTAGCAAACACACGTAATTATATTTTCAAAACAGCTCGAGTCTTGACGCAGCTTTGGGATGTGTACTGGCCTTTAGGAGTTGGAAAACCATTTGTGCTACGGACTGGGCCGACAAAATATCCGGTTTTAAAGTTTGTAATTGAAAAATAATTATATATTCAAACATGTCATGATTGAGTCATTTTAACTCCACACTAAAAATTACTCCCTTCATTCATATTAAGCATAAATTATTGGAGTATGATACATTCTTAAGAAAAATATTTTTAAGGATAAAATTAAAAGATTATTTTTCACTATTACCTTATTAATTATCTCTTAAAACTTTCAATACTGAAATAAGAAAAAAAGTCGCAACTATATCAGTTGGATCCGGCTCCCCTCTATTACCCCTTTCCTCCATTTCGTCAAGTGCACCTCTAGATAAGAGACACATGTCTTATTTAAAGTTTAAAGGTCAAAATTATATTATATTAACAAATAGCATAATCATAGTTAAGTCAACTAATTTTAGAAAACTACTCTCTAAATTTGGTAAAAAATACAATATATTGCATATAAAATTTAATATTTATTAATAGCATTAATTTCATCTTATATTTTTATATTTAAATATTAAAATTGTAGAATATGAAACATTTATATTTAATGTGATAAATAATAATCTTCAAAAATATTTGTATATAAAATAATGTTTTCTTTTATTTCACAAAAAAATAAATATATAAAAGAATATTTTAAAAAACGTATATTTTTCCCTTCAAACTACAATAACCACATTTTTTCTCCTTGGAATAATTTTGATACCATTTAATTCTAAAATCCTTTTGTCTTTTTATTATTTATTTTTGTTTCGTGTTCTTTTATTTTATGGGTTTTTTTCAACATTGATAATTCTTCACTCTTTTTTTTTCGTTTCTCAACGTATTATAATATTTCAAGAATAAAGTTTACTAGTACAGAAAGTTATTTAATTGATTCTCACTTTAAATATCATAAATTTAAATATTTAAATATAAAATATAAGATGAAATTAATGATATTAATAAATATCAAATTTTGTAGGGAATATATTGTAATTTTTTATCAAATTTAGAGAGTAGTTTTCTAATATTAGTTGGCATAATTATAATTATGATATTTGTTAATATAATATAATATTGACCTTTAAACTTTAAATAAGATACATATCTCTTGTCTAAAGGTGCACTTGACAAAATGGAGAGGAGCCTCCATTATGATATTTGTTAATATAATATAATATCTTTTTTTTTTCTCGATAACATTTCCTCAATATAGCTAGCCAGGTACATATAATGGTATTTACTTAGAAGCAGCCCATTGAGATTGAGATAACAATCCCTGCATGCCCTCCACGTTTCCTTCACTTGAGCGCCATCTGTTGTTATGTGTTTATCTCGAATGCCTGACTCTTTAAAAATTGACCTTCACATTTCTCCACTTCCTCTTAACAGTTTGCTTTGGTAATTCCAGCCTTCAATATGCAGAGTACTACCTCAACAGATTCACCAACTCCTCAACTTGAAAATCATTCAGGTTAATATAATTCGACGATAGATTTCCTTCTTGAATTGTGCCTTTTTCTCTAATACAGTAATTTTTTTGTTTCTTTGCAGAGTCCAACCTGCAGACTTCAACAGCCTCTCCAACACCTCATGTTGGCAAAACTAGTACAGGTTTATAGTCCATCACTTCATATTTCCTGTGTAAATTCAGGTTATTTTAATCTGATTTCAACTAAATCTCTTTTTGTTAAAGCTTTAATCCAGTGTCTTACATGTTGAAAATGATAACGCTAGCATTTTATATAACTTAATCCTAATATTTGAGAATCCAGGAATTATATTAACTACAATTTCTGCATTCTTGGTTAGTAATTTGGTTCTCAATTTAATTTTTGTATATAATTAATTATGTTTTGGGCCAAAAACATATGTTAAAGCCTACCTATGACATTTATCCTTCGCCTCTTTTTTTTTCCCACCTCGGCCGGTGCAATTGAAGTTGCTAATTAAGATGAATGTTATATATATTTTCAGCTATAATCAGAGATGTAATTTTATGGAAGAGGAAGAGTTATAGTGTTGTTGCACTATTAGCAGCTACAGCGATATGGCTGGCAGTTGAAGTCTATGGATTAACCTTTATAACGCTGTTTTCATGGATCGCCATGTTCGTGATCGCTTTCACCTTTTTATGGGGCAACATACATATGCTCTTGGGAAAGTAAGCTACCGCCTAAGCAGCTAAGATTTCTTTGTTTTCTCATTTTAACATAAATGCTTTATGTTATGTGGGATTTAGTAGTAAGTTCAACTTTTTTCGCTATGATAAATAAATAAAACTGCAATACTACTCTTTGGTAACAGTAAAATGACTAAGCCTCACCCACTCTAAACACATAGGTAAAACATAAGTAAAGTCAAAAAATTGTTTTTACCATATTAAAATTATTGAACTAACGTAACTTTACCTCGATTAGCTAATGGATATATATAGATCATTTTGTCTGTATAGGTGACTGGGAAAATTCTGTTACTGGGATGAAATTGATTTTGTGACAATTGTTCAGGGTGAAGTGCAGTTATTATAAAGTGATGAAGTGACAAAAAATAAAAAATAGTACTGCTCTATTTCAGTATTATCGGTCATTGTGATTAGGCTCTTTGCGCTATGTTAATATTCCTAAAGAGTTTCATTATTTTTATTTGACTTTTATTCTTCAATCAGGCCTATCTTCGCATTTGAATGATACCAATCGAGTAGAGTGATGTTTTCCCCCCTCTTATATATGAAAACATGAGAAGCAGCTAATAATGCGGTGATACATTTTTACAGAGAACCCCTGGACATGTCAAGGATGTACATAAGCGATGAATCAGTTGTGGAAGCAGGCACCAAATTTCGTGAATCGGTTGAGAATAGCCTGAGGTTTCTGTTTAGCGTGAGTACCAAGAGAGAGTGGTTCGTCTTTGCGGGGACTGTAGCTTCTTTGGGATTGCTTTCGGTTGTGGCCAGTTACTTAGATTTACTTACGCTTCTCTACATTGGTAATTACTACCCTACTTATATGATGATTAACTAGTAATATCAGTCCTATACTAATTTACCAACTCATGTTTTAGTACTATTTAAGAGTGTGGGTTTAAGGAGTATATCTGGTAATGCAGGGATTGTGGTGGGGCTGACTGTACCAGTTATATATGTGAAATATGAATACAGGATTAAGGACTTGGGGCAGCGAGTAGGGGTCCGATGCCACATATATAACAGCGCGGTGGCGGAGAGATGTCACATGTATTACAGCTCCATAGCGGAGAGGGTGAAGAAAATGAAGAGCAAGCTGCAGCAGAGGAAAAAGAAAAAAAATGAGTAGTCGGTATATATTACTAGTTTGTTTTTACTTGGTTATTAGTAGTATTGATCTCAAGGTTTTTACAAATGCATCAACATATAGGATTGGAGTACTCGTCTCTGCTTACTCTTGTAACTAGATTTGCACGGGTAAATTTGATACTATACCAGTATAATCCTCCACTTTGTGGCGAGTGTACTAAAACATGCGTGTTATAATAAACAATTGTCTACATGGTGGATCCGTGACACAATGACAGCTCTTCCACATTGTTGCCAATCATCAGAGTCGATCTAAATTGGGTACCGAGTAAACTTAAATTTATTTGCTCCCCTATGAATAGTAAGCGAATTTTTGATATTTTTTTATTGTTCAAAATAATTGAATTGTTCAAAGTTCAAGATAAATGTTTCTATATTTTTTGGAAGATATATCTTCCACTAATTATAAGTTATATTTATGATTTTACAGAAAGACATGAAAAATATGATTTAAATTATGTTTTTAAATGTCTTTTTAATAGTGGTATATGTAAAGATGAATTTTGGGCCTAACTCAATCTCAAAAGTTAACTTATGAAGGAGTCCATATAAGGTGATCAAATTTCTATCCCTTTTCCGACCTAGGAATTCTTAACAAATCACTTTAACATAATACAAAGGGAGAGTGATAAATAACGCTTCAAATTACTTCCTATATTGGTCTGGTTTAATTGTTTAAATTGCTCTTGGACCCTTGTGTTTTAAATTGTTTGGTACAAATTCTTGTACTCCATTTCTGAGTTACTTTTATCACTTTCAATCTATATGACCTAAAGTAAAGTAAAAATAGGTAAATTGAAATGGAGGGGAGTATCAACTATCATGTACACATCCAATAAACTCAAGGGAGCAAATGAAAAATTTTAGGCGACGACCTCTAAAGTCAATTAAGGACGAAACTTCGGACCAATTGCCATCTCTTTTCCAAAAAATTTCTTCACCAATGAATGCCTTAATAGCTACAAGACGACCTACTGCTATACTTCACTCGCTTCACCAAGACTTTCCCCAAAATAATCCATTTTTCAGTGTTACGTAGCAATGGCAGCAGCTCTCTTAGGAGGAGCTGCTTTGGGTCCAGTCTTCGACCTACTCCTCAAATCAGTTATTGATGTTGGTATACACATCGCCACTTTCCGTTCCAAATTCCTCAGCTTGAAAGAGACATTAATCGACATCAAACCAGTATTCGATGACATTGAGAGGCTAAGCAAGGTCCTAGACGGCCGAGATGAAGAAATAGACATGTTTAAGAAGCAGTTGATGAAAGGTGAAGAGCTAGTCCTCAAGTGTTCCAAGATTAAACGCTGCGACCCTTTGAAGAAGTGGACTTACTCCAGGAAACTGACGAAGTTGGATAATTCACTATTAAAGTTCTGCCAGATACACGGTTTAATTCAGGTGGTTAGGGATAGTAAACAGATTCTGGTTAAGGTTAACGAAAATGGCAAGAAATTGGAGGAAATTCACTCGATGATGAGGAATGTTTCATTGACGAGATCCGGGAGTAGTATTGGATTTACAAATTCTAGTGGGTCTTCTGGGTGGATGAATGGTTCTAGTTTTGGGTTTTCAGGATTATCTCATGTGCCTCAAGTTTCTGATTCTATGGTTGGATTTGAAGTCCCACTTCATGAATTGAAACAGAAATTGAAGCTGCTTCAGGAGAAAGATCAAGTGCTGGTTCTTTCTGCTCCTCCTGGCTGTGGAAAAACTACTTTGGCAGCAAAGCTTTGTCAAGAGGATGATATCAAAGGTATTGTTTATTTATTGTTTGCCATGTTAAATGTTAGTATCTTACACTGTTGTTGCTGTTAAATTAGTCCTTTCTAGTTTGTAAGATGCGTGCCTTTGTAACTTCAGTTAGCTATTCGCCTGTTTGTATTCGAATCACAAGAACTTAAACGCTGCCTGGATTAATTTCCTTTTGACTTTATTGATTCTTACTATGTCGGTTTATCAGTTGAATTTTGATGTATGTGTTTTAGTTTTATGATTGCATAGGATGATAGGAACCAAAAATACTTAACACGAACATAAGGTTGTGTTTTCTTGTTAGGCAACGAAAACATAAATTGCGTTCTGGGTTGCTTCTGATGTGTGTGGAAGAAAGCCCTTCATACCTAAAGACTAGCTTGCTGACCCCATAAAAGGAGAAATATCAAAAATTCTTTTTTTGCGATTCCACTTATTGGCTATGCAGATTATTCAAATTATGGCAAGACTAATTGATATTGATGCTGTATCATGTTCTTATGTTATATTAAGCTTCTTGCTGATTTTCAGCATATTTGATCTAATTGTCTCTTAATAGCCATATACAGGGACAACATCTTTTTTGTCACTGTTACCAAAGCACCAAACATCAAACGCATTGTTGGGGAAATCTTTGAGAAGAAAAGCCACAGGGTCCCAGAGTTCGCTACTGAGCATGTTGCAATCTGCCAACTCAATAACCTCCTTGGGGGAATTACTCAACCAATATTACTGGTACTGGATGATGTTTGGTCTGACTCAGAGTTCATCATCGATCATCTTAAATTACAGATACCTGATTTTAAGATTTTGGTCACTTCGAGATCTGTGTTCCCAAAATTTGATACATATAAATTAAAGCTTTTGAGCGAGGAGGATGCAAAGGATCTCTTCTGCATTTCAGCTTTTGAAGATGGCATCCCTGATGTGCGACTTGATCTTGTTCATAAGGTAAAAGGTTATCTTTGTTTACAAAGGTCTTTTGACTAACTCTTTAGTTAGAATACATGTGAAATGTATATGTAAGACTCTATTGTGCATGCCCTAGAAACGTTAGAGAGTGAAAATGCATCTTTGCTAAAATAATACAGTTCCCAAATTCATATAATTTTATAAATTTCTCTGCTTTGTGGATCTAAATGATGGCATGCAATGACAGGTGGTGAGAAGCTGTGGCGGTTTTCCACTGGCTCTTAGAGTTGTAGGCCATTCATTGTGTGGCCGGTCTGAGGTGACATGGTTTAACAGAGTAATGATGCAGTCTAAAAGGCAAATTCTCTTCCCTACTGAGAATGATCTGCTTCGTTCTTTGCAAGCCAGCATTGATGCCTTGGATGAAAAAGCTCTTTACAGCAGAGAAACAACTACATTAAGAGACTGCTACCTTGATTTAGGATCATTTCCTGAAGATCATAGAATTCATCCTGCTGCTCTTTTGGATATGTGGGTGGAACGATACAATCTAGATGAAGACGGCATCACTGCAATGGCCATCTTCCTTGAACTTTCTTCACAAAACCTGGTTAATCTCGCCCTTGCAAGGTATAACTGGCTTCAATTTCGTCTTGCAACTGTGTTGTGTTTGCTACTTCATATTACGTGGAACCAAACTTGAAAAATGTTGAGCCGGGAGAAACAAAGAAGCAACAGAGTTAGACGGTCACATGTACACATTTGCTGAATATCTGTTTGTGTGCATCAATATTTAATGTGCTGAAGCCATGAAAATTCTTTTCCACCTTCTAAATTATTTTGGAGAAAATTATTACAGTAAATTTCATGAGATAAGAATAATAGTAACTCATAGAGTTCCACCTGTAGAACATTACAGTGGCTGGCTTCATTTTATCCTGGTTCCACCTTTTTGGTGTATGCTCAACTTCTTCTGTGTCTCGGATCGTTGAACTTATCAAGTTAGCTGATATCCTTGAATAGATTCCTTCTCGAATATCTGATTTAAACTTAGTTCATGCTGATTCACAGACAGGATGCACGAGCAGTTCTTGGCTTACATAACTTGCATTACATACAGCAGCATGATATGCTGAGAGAACTGGTCATCCACCAGTGTGATGAGAAGCCGGTAGAAGAGAGAATGAGAATATATATCAACATCAAGGGGAATGACTTTCCTAGGTGGTGGTTTGAACAAAGACTTCAACCACTTCAAGCGGAGGTTTTGTCTATTGTCACAGGTTTGTTATCCATCCCTTCTCCTTTTCGGTCAAATATTGAGATGTCTTCTGTAGATTTGCTTCATCTTGTCTCTGCAATTTAATTACCACATCATGAATCCGAATTGCAGATGAAGATTTCTCCTCTAACTGTCATGGTGTGCGATTTCCTAAAGTTGAAGTACTTGTGTTGAACTTTGAAACAAGGACCTACAACTTACCCCCTTTTATAGAGCAGATGAGCCAATTGAAGACACTGGTTGTGACAAACAATGGTTTCTTCCCAGCCAATTTGAATAACTTTCAGCTTTGTTCTCTGCTCAATCTTAAGAGAATCAACCTGGAACGCATCTCTGTTACATCCATTTTAACAGCCAATCTGCAGCTACCAAATTTGCGCAAAATCTCCCTGAACATGTGTGAAATCGGGGAGGCATTTGAGAACTCTGCTGCCAAGATGCCTTACATGTGGCCAAAACTCGTTGAGATGAATATCGAGTACTGCAGCGATTTAACAAAAGTACCAGCTGAAATATGTGATCTTGTTGATCTTAAAAGGCTCAGCATCTGTTATTGTCACGAACTGGTTACCCTTCCGGAAGAGCTTGGGAGGTTGACAAATTTGGAAGTACTAAGGCTTCATTCTTGCACAAAATTGGTTGAGTTGCCAAAGTCTATAGTAAAACTTATTAAATTGAAATTTCTTGATGTATATGATTGTGTGGATATGGACAACTTGCCATTGGAAATGGATCAACTCTGTTCTTTACAGACTCTTTGCATGGGAAGTTCCCTGGGTATTGAGCTGCCCGATTCTCTGCAAAAACTAGTAAAGTTGGAAGATGTTGTATGTGATGAAGAAACAGCCCGTTCTGTTGAGGAACATCTGAAGAATCTGAGAATCACTGTGATGGAGGAACATGTCAATTTGAATTTGCTGCATAGATCATAATTTATCTGAGATGCTGCTGGAGCACTCACTTTGGTGGAACTTGAATATGGGTGGATAGGGCAAAGCAAACACTGGAATAACTTGAAATTGGTTGGATAGTGCAAAGTAAACACTGGAATAACTTGATCAACAGTGACAAGGGATGGATGTTTGTTGAGGCGACTTCCGGACTAGAACAAAACGAGCTGAAAGTAGCCAAAGGTGAGGGTTATAATAATTTCATCCAACATTGTTTCCAGTGAATTTGGAAAGATGCAGCTCAAGATTGGTTATTAGAAGCTGTCACTAGAGTTGGAATGCGGAAAAGCTAGTAGCACAAACAGACTTGATGTAAGTTTAAACTTTACACCTTGTTTGGATGGTTGTTATCCATTATATTGTATTGTATTTTTAATTTAAATATAATGTTTGTTTTGATTGTTACTTAAAAATAATTATATTATATCGTATTGTATTGTTTAATAAATATCGATTGATGTGATTGCGTCATTAACTTAATATTCTTTTCTCATTTTGTCTTTACTTATTATTTAATAATTTCATTTTATCCATAGTAGCTCTACCTCATATCCTACTTACGCATGTAAAACAGATGTTTCTTTGTTGAATGAAAGGAATATAGAATTCATTAGCAAAGAACCTTCCTCGCTATATTTGATTGTGTAGTTATAGATTGTTTTCCAAGAGAAATGCAACTTAATATTGAACTGAGTCGGACTTGAATGAAGTGAGAATTCTATTAATCAACCCAAACTTAGTTTATGAATTGAAGCTTTTTGCTGTTGTGCTCCTCGAGGATCATTACCTCCAATAATTTCTTGTACCAACACACCTTACGATAAAAGTTGTCTTAAGACTTTCGATGTCACTTGACCATTACAGGGAAAACGCACTTTACTACTAAGGAAATATAAAATCAACCAGAAGGATTAGTTACAACTATACAGAGGAAATTTTGTGCTAACAAACAGTCATACACAAGCCCCAAGACTATAAGCATCTTAACTTACAAAAATCAGAAAGAGCACATGATTTGTTCGACACAAATGCATACAAGGAAGTACAAGAATTACAACATAACAACACTGTATGACATTATAAAAAGATTATGAACTCAAGTATGGAAACTCCATTACTTTTTCAGCCAATTCCTCCTATGCTGATAGAAGAAATAATTCATGGGCAGACTAAAAGCCCCTTCCAGGATAAGAACTTCACTAATTACAAACATTGTAAATACCCCCATGTTCTTGCTACTGAGCATTCAACAATCTCTAAGCTTTGCACACCAACAAGAAATGTTCTCGTAAGATTTGCAGATACAACTTCCTTTTCACAAGCATGGCATGCACTCACATTGCATATATGATCTCCCCGCTGCTATCAATATCAAGATCAGGCTCTGAATCCAAGTCATCCATGTCATCGTCCATCATTTCCAAGTTATACAACCCAATTGGTGGTACTGTTGCCTCTGAGATTATTTGCATGATCGTATCAATGCTCTGCATTGGTTGATCGGGTTCTTCAAACTGGTCACTAACCATCTTATCGTCTATTAAGTCCGCTGGAAGATTCTTTAAAAACCATACATGATTTCTGATTTCAGGCATTGTGATCCTCTGTGCCATGTGCAAAGGAAGATAACTTAAGCATAAGTGACAACTACAATCTATATTATCTTCAAGACTACTATGTAACACCCTTTTTGCAATATCTCAAAATGTTTCACACCTAAAGAAACTATAAATTCTGACAATTGTTCTCTTCTTCCCAGTTTAAGTTCCTATAACTAGTGTATGTATTTCCTACTATTACAAGTACAATACACTAGTCAAATTATATTCTTCAACCTCCTGCCAGTCAAACAGGTCTGTATAAGAAGGAACTTGGAATAACATATTTAAAGAGATGCCTTAAATACAATGTAATTGGATGGGGATCAGCAACTACAACAATAGGCAAGATTGGTTCAGATCATAATTGAAGTCCAAAAGCAATCACAACAGAAACATTCCAAAACTCCATCTACTCACTTCTGTGTACTGATTACTCTTAAAACCTCACTAACCTGTGCCGGATCTCCAACAAAGATCCTTGAGATTAAGTGGCGACATTCCTCAGATATCTGAATGTTCTCAGGAACAGAATACTGCACGCTCAGGATTCTCTGTGTAGCAAAAAAGTAGATAAAATTTTATTGTAATAAAAAATCCACAAGAAATTGGAACAAAATCATGACAATGATAAAGATGTACATTGATCGTCTTCCGAAAATCTTTTGGTTCATCAGGATCCTCAAAAGGGTAAGCACCCATTAACATGACATACAATGTCACTCCACACGACCAGACATCTGCAATCTGAAATAAAAACAATCAGTGATATTCTCCTGTAAAGTGTGAAAGTAAGCAACCATAATTGATAAACAGCAAGTACTCAACACATCAAAATACAAATTAAAGATGTACTTAGAATGAGGTGTTAACATCCTCGAAAGAAAAAAGACTTGTCTTCATATGTTACAAGGCCATGGTTGAGGGTAAAATTCATCCATGGTAACCGCCAGAAGTCACAAAACAAAATTTCATAACTAGAATATAAACTAATTCCCGTGTAACTTGCTTTATAAAGTAAAACCCACCAGATACCTTAAATCCGGCAACAGAAATATCCTTTACTATTTAAGCCATCACAAACCTACATGCTAGTTACAGAGAAAGTTGAGGTAGATTCTAGTTACATTACTTTGTTTTGTGACTTCTCTGCAATAGAAGTGTTCGTCCTTCCACTTCTCCTCCATCAGAAACGCAGCATCCCTTCACTATATAAACACACACAAGGTCTAATTTTTATGTTACATTTTGACAAGGTTGGTTAAGAGGAACCAACATTAGAGGTTGTCCAAATGGCCAGCGCTAACAGAATCTAGTCCCTTGGAACTTAGGTTCAGAAATAGCAAGATTTTGTTTCTGAATTTATAACTGTGATTCATTTTTCTGAACAGAATTTCCCAACTTCTTGAACCTCGCTATTACGTATATAGCATAACTACAAATAACAGGACTGAACTAGCTATTGTGTGGAGATGAGGTCAAAACCCCAAAAAGGATATGAACCTAGACAGCTGGAAATACAAGATTGCTTACCCCAACATAATGCGGCCTCAAGCTAAATGGGCCGCAAATGCTCCTTTAATTAGTTTCAGCTTTCTTTATATTTCAGTCACCCAGATATGTAGTTTTATAAGCTCCCTTAGGCACCTTTAAGATGGCTTAAATTTCATAATCTATTCATTCTTCTTTCTTTTTTCGGTGGGCAAGAGTCCAGTGGCGAACCTGTGCACACTCCTATCCTATTTGCTCCTCCTTTTTGGAGCACACTAATGGAAGGGGGTCAAGTAAAGTAATCTACTGAATCCACTTATGCCTCTGTTCATCACGAAAACCATCTGCCCTCTTTTGGCGGACAAGAAGCATACTCAGCTGGACATTCCAGACAAGACAACAAGTAAATGTCAGTCAAATAAAAGCCCAATTCAGAAGTGCAAGAAGGATTCATATGAATCAGAAAAGACAATTCCACAACAAAAATTATTGGTACTTGCTGTTATTACTTTGTTACATGAAGTAACAGTACTGACGCATTAAACCAATTTACCTTGCCATCATATTCTTTCCTCAACAGAACTTCTGGTGCAATATAAGCAGGAGTTCCCACAGTTGATTTTGGCTGTGAATGCAGCAGAGCAGACTGCAAAAAGTGCAAGTCATGATTAAGAAACCGGGGAATACATGTATACAGCTGTATATGTATCTTTGTATAGAATTCAGACCACCTAGATGGTCCTGTCAGTGGCTAATGATGGGGCGGACCAATTACCTTGGAATACCCAAAATCACAAATTTTTAGCCGAGGAGCCGGGCTTCCATCAAGCAATGTATTTTCCAGCTTCAAGTCCCGATGACATACTTGCTTCAAGAAGAAATAGAACACAAACATGCTGAATAAATTTCCAAGATCTCCACATTTAATAAACTGAAAGAAACTGAGAAAATATTTCAGGAAGTCCTTACCATGGAGTGACAGTAGCTGACACCAGATATAAGTTGCTGGAAGAAGAAGCGAGCCTGTGCACGAACAGATTATGTAACCTCATAAATCTCACACAGCTGTAACCACAGTGTCTAATAATATTAGCAGATTAAATACCTCATCCTCATTGAAGCGCCCTGCATTAGAAATTCTCTCAAAAAGCTCCCCACCAGATGCATACTCCATCACAATAGCGAGATGAGTTGGCGTCAGAATCACCTAGAGTAAAATTTCAAGCAAAAACCAGTCATACATGTATAACCACCTATCTAGGATCTAAAGGGGTAGTCAATAGCAAACCTCTTTGAACCTAATTATGTTAGGATGCCTCAGGGACCTGTGATTGATTATCTCCCGCTGAACGTTTTCATCTATCTGCAAGCCAGAAGATGGGAGAAGAAATGAGCAGTGTTATATGGAGCTGATATAATATCCACAACTAACTTGTCATCATACTGTTGAATTGATCCTTTCATCTAATGTGTCGAAGGGAGAGACTAGCAATTGCTCCATTAAAAGGTCTACAATTGCAAGCAGTAGACCATGTCACATTTAAGCATTGGAGTACAATCCAATACAAAGTTTCATCAATACTTATAGTTTTATTTGTTTATTTATTTCATTATTGTTATTTTGTTGCAATTATTTTGCATAAAGAGCAAAACATATGATTAGAAATATCAAATAGATCTTTTTGGTTGTAGAAACACATATTATAGTAACTGCAGATCAAGAAAGAATATAAACATGTTAAAGCACAAGTAACTTAAGGCAAAACATGGCTGTAGGCACATGATTACAGTTAACCAGTAATACCTAACTAGAAATGCATGAATACAGCCTGGAAGACCATACACCACAATTACAGTTGATACATTTTGCGTCTAAAAATCCACTGGAATAACTTATTTTACTGTAATAACTTTACTGTAATACTGTCCATTCCTCAGATTATCTACATATGGGAATGTCTAATATATTCACAAATATGAGTATGAGGGTTCCATACGCACTTATTGTCTAAATATGCTCAGACCATGTTAGAGGCCCAACCATTTGTGGGTGTGAGTTACAGTCTCTCTATATGGTTTTGTTCTATCCTCATCCTTGCACTAACTTCTCTTGTTGAGTTAAGTCCAACTTTTGAACAGGAACCAGAGCCAGACTCATCCATGATGTTTGATATTCAATGCTGGACTGACATTTACATTACTTGCGCTCCAAATATTTAGTCCTAGGCGTGGGGATCAGTGTCATAAAGTCTCACAGTTGTTGAGAACTTGAGGGGTATGAGTTGTAGTCTTTTTTTTTTCTATAACAAATGTCATGCCAACTTGCGTGCACCTCGACTAATTCCACAAGGTACCTGCGACCTCACACAAATACATGTATCGGGTAACTCTGTCTATGAGAACTTGGACAAATAAGAAGAAATCACCTAGTATTCATTGTGGTATGAGTTGTAGTCTCTTTGTATCATCTTTGCACAATTTTCACCTCTTGAGTTATAGCTTCTGGAATCGAGTTAAGTCCAGGTTTACTTTTCTTGACAAACCAGCCAGAAGATTTCTCAAAGCAGAACCTTTCCCAGATAGTTAGAGCAGTAAATTGATAAGCACCCAGTGTACAAAAGATTACCAAGTGGTACATGTTATTACACCTACCAGAATACAAAGTTGAAGCAAAATCAGCCTCTTTTAGATAACCACTTTGATAGTTACCCAAAACAGCAGTAACTGATCAATGTTCTTACTCTGTTAAAGAGTTCAACGAACTTGTCACAACTAACCTGCTATAAATAAATCTGCTAAAAAGTAGTTCCGGAAACTCCCACCAATGAACGACCTCATTTAACATTCACAATTTATTAAAGGCAGATCTAAGATTACAAGTGCAGAGTACCAATATTCCCAATGTTCATCTGCACTTGGTAATAATTAAAGTAACGTATAATTTAGAACTTTCTATATAAAACGAACCGACCAAACTTGCATTCATCTGATTATCTAGGCAAGGTTTGCAAAGAAAGAATACAACCCAAATTTGAAACATTGATTGCACAAAAATATCTTACCAAGAGCAGCTAATACTAATTCTATAAATCCAAATTTTACCCAGGGAACTACCTTATCTCCTCTTTCGATATACTTGACAGCAACTAGCTCTTTAGTCTGCTTATCTGTCATCAACCTCGCAACGCCAAAGTTACCCGACCCGATATCTCTGACAAAATCGTACCGGTCACTATCGTGCATGATCGGCATATCCATACACGGTCCGGGACCTCGATCCATTTCGTTTGCTACCTCAGATTCAACTCAAACTAAGCTCGAAGCTCGATTTAAATCCCAGAGCTTTCTCACAAATGGTCACCAGTTACTGGAACTGGTGATCGGAGCTGAAGATTACCGGTTGACCAACCAACACAGAGAACCGAGAAGTGATAAGTCAATTTTAGCCTCAGATAAGAAGGTATATGTGAAGGAATGGAGGAGAAAGGCGGTGGTTTTTTCGTACTTTTTGACCTTTTTCCGGTAATGAAGTTTTTGGGGAAAGATATTTTATGTATGGTCGGCAAAGTAATGAAAATATCTTCTGTTTATTTAATTATTAATAATCTCTTTCTCTCTCTGCAACAGTTGAAATGGATTGAGGAAGAAGAAAGTGACGAGAAGTTGGTAAGAGAAGAATAGAACGCCGTCGTTTTGATAAGATGGACGCTGCGAACGACGTCGTTTGAGGAAATCCTATCCATTAAAAATTGTTTTTATTTGCTAGTTGCGATAGCAACTGAATAGATGTTCCTTGTATTTACCCCACTTTTGCCTTTGTCTCTTTCTTTTATCTCTTTTTCTTTTTATATTAATTTTTGCTCTTTTTGTTGGTCAGTTTTGTGTAATAGGGATCGGGATAGAGCTAGTAAGAATTGAGGGGGTTTGAATTTTTTTTATTATGAAGTATTATATTATTTATATTTGATTATTAGTGAGTATTTTTTTTTTATGTATATATGATATATGTTGAATCTTTTTTGACTTTTTTTTTTTTTTTATATTTAAAATTTTCTTAATAAATATTTCGACTCTCCCTACGTAAGATTAGAGATGGACAACGGAAATTCATTTAGTATAGTCATCTAGGAAGCACTAGCTAGGCAAGTCATATCGGGATTTCCCTCTTCGGTACGGTACCAGCACGATTTCGTACACGGAATTGAGGGCATTTAGCTAGCCTATATCTCCATCTCTGCATCATATCCACCTTAGTCCATTCATCCTAGTTAGCAGTTCCAGCTCCGTATTAAGGTCACGATTGATATCGTCGCTAGCATCAAGATTCCTGCAAGCTTGGATCAATTGTGTTTGAGGGTGATTAAAGGAAATTAAATGAATCACAACATGCAAACAATATTCAAAATATGTTTCAAGTATGGTTTTATATGACAACTAAATGCATATTATGGTGCATTTTGAGGTGACCCCCGTTTTGAGTTAAAGAGGCATATTATGCTCAGTCTCTAGATTTGTTGATGTTATTGTTAGAAATTATTGTATGTCATGAGTGAAATTTTTTAACGTGAATTTAAATTATTTAAATAAAATTAAGTTTTTAAAATTTTCCTGAGAAACCTTGGATTAGACTTGTTTATCGAATGAGAAATTATTATTTTTTGTTTTGTTGACGTTGAGATTGCTGATATATGAGAATTCTTTTCTTGAATATTACCTCCTATCGATTAGACGTGTGAAAGTGAAATCATTTTATTGTTAGTGTGGATGACTTCAAATAACAACTTTTAGTTTTCAAGATATATATAATTTATAGATATATTTAATAAAAAGAGTAATAAATTTCTTAACAATACATGTAATAGCTTTTGATTGATTTTTCATTTTCCAAATCCAGTGTGAACAATTGAAAAGTAGGAAGATCAATGGTGAGTCGTAGCAGAAAGGTTAGGTCACCTAGAACTCTGTCTAAATATTAGTCAAGCTTTGAAGTTGTGTATTTTTTCAGTAGCTTCATCTACAATTTTTATGTTAATTTTATATATATATATATATATATATATATATATTACTATAATATATAAGTTTGTTACGTTCGACAATATTGGTTTCACTTCTTCAAATAGCAAAGCTATTGTGTGTTGACAAGAGGCTTATAGATCTTTTGGTAGGTGTATTTATCCCATATTTGTTTCGGTCTACATAATTAATTAAAATATCTTTTATCGTAGACTCGTTGAAATTCTTTAGTATTATATAAACCTGAAAAAAATGATAGGTAAAAATAATATTAATGCACTATTTTAGCGAGTGAGCTTCTTTGACTTGCGTTGGAAAGATGGAGCAATCAAGTCTGGCAGAGTTCGATCCTCAGCAAGCCCAAATTTGGGTTTTAGAGATTCCAATTAGAGGCATCGATCGTTGGCCGGAAACTCGAGGAGGATTTTTGAATAATTGATGATTTGTCGGGCAAAAAAAAGCGATTCTTTGTGAAACTTGTCCAGTTACGAATGATTTACAAAATAACAGCTTTTCTGGATCAGCAAAGGAAAAGTGGCGGAAGCAGGAGGAGGATGAAGGTAATAACTGCATTTGGACAATGTTATGTCTGTTGCAGCAGCTTTGTTTATAGGCTCGCCAAAATGCTAAGAACTTGCTTAATCTCTAGATATCCGATCCGTGATAGTGTTTATTCTTGCTGCTTTATTTCAAATTGCAAAGGGTTGTTGTGTATGTGCTCTTATGTTCCTAGAATTATTTGTCAACAGCGTTAGCTACATTTCTTAAATCTGCCTTTACTCGCTATATAGATTCAGATGAACCCAAGAGAAAGGAAAAGCAGCATAATTGTTCCTTTCCAGCTCACTGATGATGATCTTGTGAAGTTTATTGGTACAGTAGAGACTGAATTGCCATATATAGTCCGACTTTATTTAGAGAATTTGGGAATGCATTAAGCAAAATAACTTGATGATGAACTGAAGACAAGCACATTCCTGGATATAAGCTCTCTGTACAGTTGAATGACATTGACATCTATTAACGCCTATTGTTTTTAAGATGAGTTATATATTGGACATTTGTGGGACTACGCTAAGTATGTTGTTGTTGTTATAGAGTGGACTTTGCTATTTGCGCAAGGGATCGTTGCCATGTTTAGTTGTGTGTTGCATCATCAGTTTCTATTTTTGGAATTTCTGCTCTGCTCTGATTGACTCACTGTTTTCTAATTTCTTTACCTTGAATGGGATCCATTTGATAAGAAGATAATAACATGCGATCAGAAGTTGAAAGAACAGTTTCATTTTCCCAGCTTCACGAGAATCGTGGTAGCATAACTACTTACTACACATTTTATAAAGGCAGAACAATGAATTGGTTGGTTGTGCATCAAACCTCAACGGATTTGAAATTTTGGATTGAGCTCTAAGCTAGATAGATACTTCTTTAGTTATCCTTCGTTTTGCATATGGTTTAGAGTTACTTTGAATGCTGTAGAAAAAGTCTATGCCCTGACTTGTACCGTGTTTTATCATATGAGAAACAATCTTCATTTTGTCCAACCGTTTACGGGGTCGTTTGGTAGGCTGCATTAGAAGAAATAATCTATGTATTATGTAAGGTATTATCTAGTACTATGTTTGGTAGGAATTTGGGCCTATGGATAACTAATCCATGGATTAGTTATACCTCCTACATGGTATTATATGATGTATAACTAATACCTTCCATTTGGAGGTATTAGTAATACATAGGATATCGATATAATACCATGGGATAAGTCTATGTTAAGACAAAAATATCCCTCAAATCATTTTAGTTATTTTGTTTATTTTCTTGATTTTATGATTTATATTTGTACTAGTAAATTTATTTAAATAAATTAGCTTACAAATTATTTAGACAGAGTTGTTTGTTACTAAATAAATTCAATATAAATCAATACAAATTTGAAATGTGAGTTGTTTGTTTGTCTATGACGTTATATATTTACATATATATATATATATATATACTAGTTTCTGGGTACGCGTTTCGCGCGTGTAACCCGACATATTAATGAGTATATTATTTCTTAATAAAATAAATAATATTAAATAATTTGATTTGAGTTTTTTTTTTTTTTAAATGTGTCTAATTAAGGGTTCATACTTCGTCTCTCTATAACTGTGATACTTCAATTCCATGACCTCTAAGTGAATGCATAATATATAAAGAATATTTGTTGCCTTAAAACTAATGATATGCTAGACTTTTTAAAATCTAGAAAGAAAAAAATTAAAACATGAAATGTTCACTTTCACCAAACAACTAATGCTTCCTGCAATATCCACATAATAATACCAAAGAAAAGACAAAAATGAAGTAAAATAAATACTCCTTAACTTATCTAGATGAAAAAAAAAGGGAAAATGCATAAGTACCCCCCAGCCTATATCCGAAATTCCTGAGACACATCTAACCTTTACTAAGGTCCCATTACCCCCCTGAACTTATTTTATATATAATTTTTTACCCCTTTTCAGCCTACGTGGCACTATCTTGTGGGCCCAGCGCGTGTTGACTTTTTTTCAAGAATAGTGCCACATAGGCCGAAAAGGGGTAGACAGTTAATTAAAAAATAAGTTCAGGGGGGTAATAGGACCTTGGTAAAGGTTAGGTGTGTCTCAGGGATTTCGGGTATAGGCTAGGGGGTAATTATGCATTTTCCCCAAAAAAAATTATAATGAAGAAAAACGTACGAGTACTCGATAAATTTCATATATAATGGATGAGCTAGTTATATTCCAGATGCTATAGTATTCGTTTGACTTTGGAACACATCAAATAATCAAGTGCAACAAAATCTAAAATAACAAAGTAAAAATCTTGAAATGTCATTGAAAACTAATCAAAATGACTTGAGTTTTTTCCACAATACAAGACTATAAAGTCACAAAATTGATCCAAACAACCCTTCGCCTTTCCACTTCCTTTATTCCCATATGTAACTTCTGCCTCTTCATATCTCCAATATCAATTTTTCTGTTGTGATGTAAATGGGACTACTAATTGATACTATATTTTTAGGAGTTAATTTAAAGATAATATTAATAGTCACATCTTCAAAGGATGTCTCGTATACAGTACTTGATGTTGAATCAAAATAAATTTTCAAAACATCTGATTTGGACTTCAAAAATCACTAACAAATTTAACATAATATTTAATATTTTATAACTAATTAAATATTTTATAACATTTTAATTTAACATATAGGCAAAATGGTAATCCAACTTTGCACTTAGAGGCTTCCCACTTATAATAATATATATGATGATATATATATATATATATATATATATATATATATTTGTATGATTTTCTAATTATTTGTATTTTGAACAATTTTAAAAATTACGTACATATTAATATTACAACTTGCAATTTTTATGTGTAAATGTAGATGGTTTATTCCATTTTACCATTGTTGACCGTCTTTTAGATTTTAAAAGTAGATGATTTATGTTTTTTAAATTTAAAAAATGACAATTATTTATCCTCAAATAATTCAAGTGAAAAAATAGCAAATATAACAACAAAATTGTTCTTCTCATAGCTAGTTAGAAGGCCATAAAAAATAATATTGTCCGGTAACTATCTACCTTGACCCAATTACATAATAATTCAAGGGTATAATTGGAAAGAAACTTTTTATATAGTTTTAATTCAAACTCAAGATGAGGTGGGAAACAATGAGTCAAACACTTGATAAAAATAAACCATGCATTACTAATCTTTGCACTACTAATTTCTGGATTACTAATCCCTGCGTTATGAGTCCCTACGTTATTAATCTTTGTACCAAACGATCCCTAAGTGTCTTGTTATTATTTATTTTTATTTTTAAAAAGAAGAAGAGAATTTCGATCACCGTTGGAATAGTGTAGTGTGGCAGAGTGGTTTGAAAAGAAAGTGAAGTAGAGATTAAATGAATGGTGCATATGATAGAAAGGCCAAGTTGCCAAGTAACGTTCACAAGAAAGAAACAAGAATATGAGAAGCATAATTCCCGTAATGGAAGTGTCCAATTTTGACAAAAGGGTGTGAAAAAGAGTGAACCACAGTGAAGATACATAGTTGGAAACACGTGGGATTTACCCCAAAAGTTGAGAACAAAATCCCAAATTGGGTAAATGGTGTATGGTACCGTTCTTCAACTATCTCACAATTAGGTGTTTGATGCCTTTTGATAAAAATAACAAGAATCAGAATCATTGCCAAATGTATGAGCCTTATCTGAGTGAAAAACTATGATTGCTACCGGCCTGATTTTTAGGCGTGAAATGAGGACATCCGCAGTATTGAGAGTATTTGCTGCTAAACTCAAATTTTTGCTATGTATTGTAATTTTTTCAAAACTATCACTATTTCGAGTAAATAGGGGAACTTAGTTTGATCTGTCATGTAATTTTATCTTGAAAATGAATAATGTGGAATTTGGATTTACAGTAAATAATATTTTTGGTTAACATGCTTCGTCGAAGCCCACTAATTATGAGTTGGAGTGCTTGAAGGATGTCATATTTGTCAAAACCACCTTTCGACAAACCAAATTCGTAGATCTTGACCTAGCATCTCAAGTTCAGATTCCATCCAAGTGTTGGATTTATATTCAAAACTTAGATGCTCTTAGCATCAATATGTCCTCTTATGTGTGAACTTAATTTTTCTAAGTCAAATACGTGAAAATATTTTTTGTTTTTTTTAAGATGATATTGAGAATTGAACTTAGAATCTTATCTGATTTGTTGTTCAAATTGTAAGGTTTGAACCTACAACTCTAGTGTAGAAAGTATTTCAACACCTCATTGCACTAATTAGTTTTATTAGTGGGTTCATAAGTTAAAATTCATACATAATTATTTAATTTTCTAATACAAATATAAAGTTTACAAAAAAACTATTGGGTTCATCCGAACCCCCATCTGGCTCCGCCCATAAAGCGTGTGATCAACTTTATCTAAAGTTAGCATAAACGATTAATGTGAGCAAGTGGCGCAGCCACATGAGTGCTAACTACGTGTTTGGCAAAATCATTTATAACTTTTAGACATTCAATCCTATATTTGTATCAAAAAATTTATCTAATAAACTCGATAAGCAAAAATAAAACAATAATAAACTCGATAAGCAATAATAAAATAATATTATGGTCCTAAACTAATAAACTAAAAATATTGCCTATGGGCGAGGATGATCACATTTTAATTACCCAAAGGAAAATTCCTCGCGAAATTACTCCTTTTTCTTTCTTTGATACGTATTCGTCTATTACTAATAGGAAGCGATTATTAATATTGTAAACTGCACACTAATAGCGGACTTTGTTTTTCTTGATAACTAAAAATAAATAAAAAATATTCCAACTAAATAATGCTCGAAGAAAGAAGTGAGTTTATTCTTCTCTTTTTATTTTCTTTTATTTTTGGGTCCTCTTTTCATATGTGGTTCTGGTTTCAAAACAGGCTGTAGATATATTTACTTAATGAAATATGGGTTAAATTGCACTGTACTATCGTAATTGAGTTGCCGGCCTCCATAAAATATTATCCGGTCAATAGAAAAAAGTCTCTTTTTTTAAGTTTTAAGTTCCGATTTGAGGATAATTTCAAATAACTATATAAAATTGAGAGATAAAATCTAAGTTCGCTAAGAATTTAAACACATGAACTTCCCAGTTTCATGTTAATTTCATTGAAAAGACAATTCCAAAAATATGTTGATGACAAAAATACGAATAGATAATGAAGAGCATAATATAACAATTTCGATTAGCGCAATGGACCTTTTGTTTTATATCAATCTTTTTTTTTTTTAAAAGTTGGACGAATATGTGCATAATATTAGGAATCCTTATAAAACAACTAGAAGAAATTATGAACCGTCCATTGATTGATTGAGATAGAGAATATATAGGATTATATTAGCATAGGAGAATTGGTGTTTAATGTGGTGTCATCTGCAAACTGATCCATCCATTTCATTTCCAGAAAAAGACAAATAGATAAGAACATAATGTTTACCCTATATTTTTGCATACTACTTTTAAACCTTTTCTTTTTCGTGTAACTAGTCGCTCAACTTTAAGTTTATTACGTAAAAAATATTATTACAAAATTTTATTATTGCATAGCTCATGTCGAAGCAAGGTGGCACCAGACATTTAATTGATACTCTCATGATCGGACATCATGCTCCAAATATTATAAATTTCTTATCGTTCGTATATATAAGTTAAATATATCTGAGTAATGATTTTTATATACTATTTCAATAGCTGTCATTTTAGAAAAATGTCTTTGAAGATTCCATCAAAATGGGAGTCCTCATAATCATCACATGAGTATAGCAGCTATAGAGAATCAGAACTATTCTTCTTCATCTTTTTTTTTTATTCGAGTGAGGAGAATAAAACTATGTAGTATAAAATTAATAGCTAGTTGGCTCTGAATCAGCTTGATTCTCATACTTTATATTAATGATGAATCAAATTCAACCATTACAACTCTAAAAATAAAATCGTCCACTTAAGTCTTTTCAAAAAGCCAAAAAGTTCTGTTTTAATGATAAACTTGCTTGTTTATCCTAAACTTGTGCAAGATATAATACTCAACTATTCTTTGTCTCTTTGACTCCCATAAAAACTACTTTATCCTAATTTTGCACTTTGTCAATTAGGAAATTATTAATAACGTACTTTTCATATTTGACTTCAAGCCATGTGTTCCCATATTATCGATTATATCATTTATTTATTTTAAATATTGTGTCCACTTTGTATTGCGTAGATCAAGTCAAGTCTTGCAGAATTTTCTACAGATGTGTATAATTAAAAACTAATTATACATATTGATGTCCATACTTTAACATAAGTCGGTACTCAACTAGTTGGAGCTGGTGAAACAACTCTTAAGGGTGTCTAGAATTTTGTTTATAACTTCATCCCTTACACGCGTTGAAGTGTTTATTTAGTATTTTGGGCGATGTCTACCAAGATTTTTTTCGTTCTCACAACTCGAATTTGAACCTTCTGTTGGAGAGATACTAAATCATCCCAGCATGACTCGTGTTGATGAGTATTGTCACAATATTATTGAATGTATAATGATTTTCAGAAGAATTTATGAAGTATTGGACTACTCTACATGGCTATTTAAAGTTTTAAATTGATGCCTAAATTCTTTATTTTTCTTTGTTACAATTTTTAAAGCTTCATCAAAGAATATCTTCTTTAATTTCAGGTGAAAATTAGATGCTAATTATCTGCCAGCCAATTTGATCCAAAATATATAAATTTCCATCTGAACGTTAGGAATTAAGTTCTTCACAACTTGTGGACCATAACTCATTGTTTTGATCGTTTACACTTGTTACCCAACTAGTCAAAAGGTAGAAAGGCGTGTGTGTGACAATTTCAAAAGTAATTAAGTCATGGGCACATGTGTAGAACATATCAACCAAAATGTGAATAATAATAATATAACTAGCTTTTTCGATTAAACTTTCCGAATATGTTATTTGAAAAGTATTTTTTTTATTTTTGCTTTTTAATTAATTTAATAGATATATTTATCAATATTAGAGCATCAATTTGTGTTGATTAAACTTTTAAAAGTTTTTCTAGAAAAACTATTTTCTCACCTTGAAAATAATTTTTATTGCTATTCAAATATATTTATTTTTGGCTAAAAGTTTAGCCAAATAACTTAGTTGTATAGTAAGTATTTTCGACTTTGCAAAATCTTGTGAGTTGGATAAAGGAGAACCCATTTTGAAATGATTTTGGTTATTGTTGATACTAAAACATGTAATGTGTCAATAAATACTCTCCCCATCCATTTTTACTCTTTGATATTTATCTTGATACATTCTTTAAAAAGTAATACATAAAATGATAATTTTATTATATCAATATTTAAATATAATAAATTAAATATTTTAGAAAATATATTGAGAAATAGCTACTATTAATAGTAAAAGATAAATTATAAATGAAGTGATGATTTTGTAAAATTAAAACTGTAAGTAAAAATAAATATTTATTTTAAATTAAAATTGCGAATAAGTAAAAAATAAATGTGGTCTGAGGAATATTAACATTGAAAAAAGGTGTTGAATGCAATCATGACAAGTAGGAATTGAACTTTCCCAATTTGCACTTTGTTGTAACAAAAAGTCACCTTAAATTTTTAAATTTATTTAGAAAATGAGAAAGATTCCTTCATCGAATTTTGATGTAGGGCTGATCAAGTGAATCAAAACTCTTTATAGTTTCCACACAGAAAAAAAAACAAAAGCAAAAAGAAGAAGAAGAAAACCATAGAATATAATGAGAATATATACATACGGGAAATATTTTTTTATTTTTTATTTTAAGGTGGCTTTTTTTTATATATAATTTAATTCAGAGTCACTGTCCATTCACCAGAACCATAAAAAAAATCATCCTTATCTCCAAGGATTAGACCAAAATACAAAATCAAATAAATTATTAGTACTAATTTATTAATTGACACGTATGAAAAGAAAGGCCAATTGAAAATTTAGCTTCAACATATTGCAGCCTAATGATCAAATAATTTTATAATGGTATGAGTAAAATAATTGTAACATTATCTTGACATTGTTCTTCAGATATCTTCTTGCTACAAATTATGCAAAAATTATTTTATATAAATAAATATTGGACCTTCTACAATTAAACTGCAAATTGTATTATCTGACGTAATTATTTTTGAAAAAGAATGTGTAAATGTGAAGAATAATATAGTCATGTCAAAATCAATGATAATAACACAAACATTTTTTTTATCAAAAGAAGGAATTATCCACTAAATCAATTCACCAAGTTTTTTGAGGTGTCACCATCCATGATATTAAAGTTTAATTTATGTGACACTATTATCTTTTTAATTTATCTTTAAAGGAATATTATTTTTTTAATTAGAATTAATTAAAATTTTTTTTTTTTATTATTATAAATAATGTATAATCACACAAATATCTAAAAATATCATAAATTTCAAAAAAAAAATCCTTTTTTTATAATTATAAATAATTAAATTTCAAAATCCCTTTTTATCATTAAATAGTGTATAGCTACACAAATATCTATAAATTTATTTTTAATTATAAATTTCAGAAATATCCTTTCAAAATTTACGTTAAGATAAATAATATCGCATAAATTGTGTAGAGGGAAATAAAAGAACCATATTTTTTGTGGTCCCATGGGGATTTTTGAATCCTCAGGTTTGGAATAATAACAGTAGTACTTACTTTATTGTAAAAAGAATAATATCGCAGAAATTGTGGAAGAGACGATTCTTTTTTGTAACGGAATAAACAGAGTAAAATGATTCTCTTGGAACCTTATTGGACCGTACCACCTCACAATATATTGCTTCTGTTAATATCAATAGGTTCATTAATTATTTGCCGTTCTTTTTTTTTTTCTTTTTCTTTTCTAATTTAAAATTGTCGTTAGAGATTCTTGTACTTTGAAGATCCACAAAGGTCGAATAACACACTCACACTGTGACCCCTTCTTTATTTATCATGTTTTGGAATATTTTATTATTTGATTGGTTATTGAGTTTAACAAAGAATAAAGAACTTTTAACAATTTATGAGTTAAAATATGACATATATTGCTATTTTATTTAATTGGACCTAACTATTCGATATGTAAAATTTATTGTCAAAGATATTATTTTAAATCTCAAAATTCTAAAAATGTCAGGAAAGAAGGGGGTATAATTTTTTGAAGGGAGGATAATACTTACCATATATGGCTCATTTATTTATTTTTCATTTGCACAAATTGTTTTAAAACAATTAATGGTTCTCATAAATATTAAACAGATCACGTATCAAAGAAATAAGACAAGTAATGAATGAGGTACAGACATTCTAGTTCTAGTAAGTGAATAAACCACAAGAAGGAAAATAATGGGTCTTTTGGCCATCATACATATATCATTTAACCTATCCTAGATTGATCTCATTTAATAAGGAGCAGTATTAAAAAATACTTCTTTTTATAGTTTTTTTTTAAAGTCAAACGATATTTTTAAAATTATATTGATATAATTTATTTATTTTTGTAATTTATAATATTTTTCGTATAATTTTAAAATATTTAAAATTTTATTTTAAAAGATCAAGTTAGTTTAACATGATATAACTTTAAAAATTAGTCAAATTAATTCTCAAAAAATGCAACATCACACGTGGAAGGAAAAAAAACAAAGGAAGTAAATGAAATGAAGGAGGCATATATAATGCTAATAGTGTACTTATTTAAGAAAAATGGATTACATAATTACTATTTGAAGACCAATAAATGTAAAGAGTTGACTTCTTTTTTTATATATATATATGAAGCTGAGATTAGCATGTTGTCACATTGTTTGGTTTCATTACACATTTTGCCAGTTTTTTTTTTAAAAAGAAAATAGTTAATATATCTTCTCATATATATTTAAAAAATAGTTGGCATATTGAAAAGAAAAAAACAAAGTACAAGTTATACGAATGAAATGATATGCTATTTACTTCTTTCACACAAAAAAAAATCAAAAAATGAAACATTTATTTTTTGGTTAACCGTACTATTTATAGACTAATTAATTAGTAATTGACACTATTCACTCTTCTAATTTTGTGTTGTACGTACATTCAAACATATGTTTAAATAATATATTTATATAAAAAACAAATTTGGAATTCAATTACTATTCGAAGACCTCTAAATCTAAAGAATTAGGTTGTTCTATAAAGCAGAGACAAACATATTATCGGTGCCTTTTTTTTGAAAGGTGGATACTATTAACTTCTTCTTCTTTTTTTGCTTTTGGTTAATATTCTCACTAATATTAACTAATCCATGCCATACTAAAAAATAATAATTCATGACTAATAAATGAAATATCAAAGACTTCCCTTGACTTTGACTTTTTACAAAGTAAAGTACTAAGATTTTTGAATTAAGTTTAAAATCTAATTTATATTTTATTTAAATATAAATATAATTAATTTCAAAATTATAACTTTGTCCGTAAATCGAACGCTTAAGTATTAATTTTTTGTTCATTTGGTACAATAGAGGTGTGGAGTGAGAAATCAGGAATATATTTTCAATTGAGACGTCAATATAAGGCTAATAAGATATTATAATAATTTTAACATTTCAAACAGAGACCAAACATGGCCTACAAAGAAGAAAATTAATGGAGTGGAAGTAGAATCCAAAACTGTTCTGTTTTTGGCTATATTTTGTGAACCTTTTTTTGAAACTGATTTAGCATTTAAGGCATTAGTTGAAAGTGAACCTCCAAAAACAAAGAATCAGATTAGATTAATCTTTTAATTAGCATGTTAGAAAAAGTCATACAGCAAGGGCAATTTAGTCCAAACAATTAAATATTCCATCCCATTCTTATTTTAAGAAAAATGGAATTTAAGTCAACAAACGTAGCCGACCGCCTCAAGACGCAGAATCTTTGAAAAGTAAAAATACAATAAATAAACACTTTTTACTTTAATCTGTCTAATTTATGTTTCTTTGTTTCAATTTATTATATTATTTTTTTATTTTTAAAATATAAATTGATAATTTTTTATTTTTATTTTTATTTTATACTTATATAGTGTTTAAGACCATAAAAATTAAAGGACATGTTAATATGTTTTACATATTTTTTAATTTAAAAATCACAATATTTAATTATAATTTGCCTCTAAAAAATGGATATATCCCTATAAAAAAAGGTAAATTAATTAAATTCAATTTTCTTCTCATTATATGACTAACCGTGTTTCCGAGTTAACTCAAATATGCGACGACCCGAATGTGAAAAACAATATCGAATCTCTTGAAGCTTTTTGAATCAAACTTTCCACTTTTACCCTCGTTTTCGTTGAAAAGTGTAACTGTGCTATAAATATAAGACTTCTTCAACCTTTCCTTAATTCATTCTATCTAGGCAATGTGAGAAAGTGATAGAACAATTAAATATATCAGCAGCAAAAAAGTTAAAATTATGGGTTCAAATTCTAAAGAAATGAACATTGATTTGAATCTTGTTTATGTGCCCAAGTTAATTTCAGATGTTTTAACTGAAGTTTCTGCCATGGATGACAGCTCCAAGAAATTAACAAAGCTCAATCAGTTTCTTGTTCCTTTAGAAGAAGAACTCAGAAAAACCGAAGCTTTTAAACGTGAATTGCCCATGTGTATGCTTCTTCTCAAAGATGGTTAGTTTTTTGTTTCTTTTGAATTTTTTTTTCATTTTTCTGCATTTTTTACGGGTTATTTAATTTTTTTTGCTTTTTTTATTCTTGTGGCAGCTATTGAGAGATTAAAGGCAGAAGCTTTGTTGTATAAGGAGAAAGATAAAAGTCCTGTGATGGAGGAATTCATCCCACTGAAGAAGGGTAATTCTGATGAAAGTGGAAGGGTAAAAAAGTCAAATGATTTAAGTGATAAGAAAAACTGGATGAGCTCTGCTCAGCTATGGAGCACTCCAGTTCAGTATGAAAGCTTTAATCTTGAAAACTTAAAATTTGTAAGTTTTTCCCTCTCTTTTTTCTCTTCTAAGAATTATTTTTTTCGTAAAATTGTAATTTTTTTGACATCTTTTTATACAATTGTTGATTAATCAGAGTGGTGTAGAAGAGAAAGTCAGGGAGAAGCAGTACCAGTTAGGAGCATGTAAATTGAAGAATGAAAGAGGGGCATTTTTGCCATTTCAAGGACAAGCTTTGAAGGAAGGAAAAAATGGTTTGGCAGTGAAGGATTTATCTCTGTCAATGGCAGTGACAGTGACAGTGGGTGAAGGAGAAAAGGGTCTAAAGCCAATTGATGTGAGTGTGAAAAGAGAAAACTGCCCATCAAATTCAAATGGATGTGGTGGTTTTTCACAGGACAAATCACAACAGAGGAAACAGAGGCGTTGTTGGTCTCCAGAATTGCATCGTAGATTTGTTGATGCTCTTCATCAACTTGGAGGTGCACAAGGTAATTGTCGGTGTTCTGATTAATTTGCGTTCACATTTGATTATTTTATGGAATATCAATTATCTTTCACCACTGATATAAATTTATATATTGAACGGTTGTTTATTGTGCGGCATGGGATAAACAATTGGAATATCTGGAGCTATTTTATCACATCTTTTATATTGGATACCCGCTATTTTAGTATAGATTAAAATTAATTTATCATCCTTATCTCACATATAAAACAAACTAATCTGTTAAGTGAAAGCAATGTCTTGATATTAGATAAAGGGTAGTCTTGATTTTGCGTCTAAATTTATTCATATAAAGTGTGATTACTATGATAGCAAATGCCTTTTTTAAAAATCATTTTTTTAATATTTAATCTTGTTGAATTTCTGAAAATATTTGATTAAAAAAATAATATTACTATTGTTGGAGTCTCACATCATTCATTTAGGAATGCAAAGGTCTTCTATTCTTTATCATGATATGAAAGTCAGATCCATATCAATTCATTATTTCCATGAGGGGGTCGGGTGGGGTGGAGTGGAGTGTATCGTTTAATGAAAAGACTTTTTGTATCACTTAATTCTGATCATAAGAGAAAAAAATACGAAAGTCTTTCTTTTTTACTAGTATTAGTCGCCGCAACCTATGATTAAAATATTGTTATCAATCTTTAATATAATAACATCACCAACATGCTATTATTTCATTATTGTTTCTTTCTTCTTGTACTAGGATTATTATATATGTCACACTATACTTTTTATTATCTAACAAAACATTAACAATAATTTTGAAATATTATCCTGCAGTGGCTACACCAAAACAGATCAGAGATATCATGCAAGTGGATGGCCTGACCAATGACGAAGTGAAAAGCCATTTACAGGTATATATCCAATTACGCTCTTTCAACAAATAAGAGGCTCATATTTTGTTCCCATGACACTTGTGTTAGAAATTATTATAACATTCAGTGACGGAGCCAACAATTTTAATATTGCAATCTTTTACAGTGAGCTAGTGAATGAATCTACATTAAAAGTTGTTTTTACGGATTCAATTGAACCTCTTTCAATATAATGAGTGTTTGTCGTACATTTTCTTCAAGTGTTGATCAAAATATTTATTTTGTGATATGCAGAAATATAGACTTCATGTGCGACGAGTCCCAGCATCAGGTTGTTCATGGTCTACTATGGATGAAATTGGAGAGTCTTCAAAGACAAATGGTACACAATCTGGTTCTCCTGAAGGGCCTCTTCATTTTACTGGTTCGGGTTCAGCCAAAGGGGTGTCTATCAATGAAGAAGAGGATAATAAATCGGAAAGCTATAATTGGAATGGACAGCTTCAAAAGAGCATTGAAGGGTCAACTATAAGATCACGTAGCCATTAATTTTGCAGCTATAGAAATAGGACAGAAACAAAACGTAACAAATAACTCATGAGGGAAGTACTGATGAGTTCTTTCTGAAAAATAGGAAATAGGGACTCTGCTGATTTTAACATGTTTGTTTGTGAAATCAGGTTTAATTAACTTTGACATCGTTGATTTACAATACATTGTGAGTAGGACTAATGATTTGGATATATAGTCTGATACTAATACAGCTGGTAGGAACCAGTGAAACTAGAGAGGGAATATCAATTTTACAAACAACATTGAATATTTATCTACTGTTGGAAATGCTTTTTTACTACTGTATTTTCCTTTTCTTGTTTTTGATATGCTTTAATTATGCCGAGCGTCTATCAGAAACAATCTCTCTGCCTTCACAAGATAGAGGCAAGGCTGCATACACACCACCCTACTCAGATCCCGCTTGTGGGATTACATTGGATATGTTGTTGTCCAATTACTTTGTTTGTAATTTATTTTTTATGTCCATTCCTTGTGCCTGCTGAAGCGCCAGTTTAGCCACATATCCAAATTGTGTTGATAGAACTTGTGAACACTCCAAATCCGAGGCTTTTGGTAGAACAAGTTTTCTCTAGAGGGCTATTGGTTTGTTCCATTAGAGAGTGAATAAGTTTTCTATTTTCCCTTCATTGTCATATCACTGCACTTATGAGTTACGGGTGTCAAATGAGCAAGTTGAGTTATATGTGTACTAATTTAAATGGGTCCAATCAGTTAGTACATAAATTGACTTATAACCTTCTCAATGTTTGCTTGGTTGAAAAAGCGGGAAAGAATCAAGTTGAGCTGACCAATGGGTCATAAGCCAGCATGACGAACACAAGTTAATTTTCATTTGTTTGTTCAGTCATTTGACGATTCATTAATAAATAGAACAAATTAATAAAGCTTTACTTTTGTTTCTAAAGGCTCTATAAACTTTTTTCCATCCCACTCCATCAGGAGGATCAATAGTGTTCTCACTTAACCTTCAGCATAACTCGAACCCTCAGCCTACTGATTAATGATAGAGATGCTCAACCACTTGATAAATCTTACTTGTTGCTATATAAACAAAACAAATCCGAAAAAGAAAAAAAGAACACTTATTTTTTCTCTATGTGGATGAGTTTGCTTATGGGTTTAACTGGGTTACGTATGTAGCTCAAACTAGCCCAAGGTTTTAGATGGGCTAAAGCCCAAATAACTTGTCAATGTCTACTTAGTTCAACCCACCGAAGTCTGCTGGTCGAATCATACTTTGGGATCAGTTCATGTGGTTCATATACATATATCATTTTTTTAATTTTTAATATACAGAAAAGTTTTGTCCTGTTATTAAGCTTGGTTCTGTTTGAGATAAGACAAGTAACGATAAAGATATGGATTTTAGGCCTAACGAAATCCCATATGCTAGTTTATAAAGCGACCAAGATAATATTAGGAGATATCAATAAAAAGAAGAAGCTAACGCTACGCACTTGGAGCAAGTATAATATTTTCCTAGAGCCGCAATTTCAATAGGGGCATGAAACTATAGCTAGAGGTTAAGAAAAAAAAGAGGGGTAGCTAGAGTCAAAACAGAAACATGAAATAATTCAAAATTGGCACACCAACAAGCAAATTAAATATTCATTTGATAGAAGATTTTATTTTTATTTCATATTGTAATGCATGATGAATAGTTCTACTAATAATAATAATTCATATCGTCATTACAATTGCTTTTTCCGTTTGCACTTCTTTTTAACTTTTCCTAATAATTTAAGATACCGCTTTTCTATCTTTAGAATGCAAATTAAATGTTGTAATGAAGACAAGCTATCATTCTCATTGGCAAGACTAAAAGAGTAACAACAAAATGATCAAATTCAATTTGTTACTTGTGCCAAGCTGATGTCACATTCTCGAAAACTAAACACTTACAACTATATACGACGATTAATTGCAACATAAGGAAATATTTGGACGTGCTGTGACAAATATGCCAAGTACCAAACCTTTTTCAAGAGGAGGGTACGTAGCAGCCATGTTTGATCTAGACTAAATGGGAATAGGTATCTTGCTTGCATCTATGCATTCATGTTTACTAGTGTCTAGTATGTAACACGAATGTCTTTGAAGCAGGTTTGCTATTCACATGAAAGATTTACTATTGGACACATGAGTAAGTTTTCTTTGTCCTATGAGAGAGAGGGTGGTTTGAGAATTTCCTCATAAGTATTTTGTCTAAATAAATAACTGATTTTCTTTGACTTATCACTCACAATATTGTGCTCGTTATGAAGCGACAGTCATGTAGCACACACACTTTGTGTTTGCATTCTTGAAGACAGCCCATCTCTTTCATTAAAATCACAGCATTTCAAATACTAAGAAGGTTCTTCGTTTGGTTGTCTACTAATTAAGAGTTAATCAATATCAACATCATATGTCATTATTCAAAACAACAGTTTGCTCAGTTCCCCAAGGGATTGGTTAGGTGGCCAAATAGGTAACTTGGAAAATTTCCCTCAAACCATAAACATCACCTATAAAATTTCATATCACCTAATAGTACATGACAGGTAGGTACCTAGCACCTTTTTCTTCCAAGTCTGAAACTGTGGCCATGTGCATGTGGAATTTCTATAACTATATTTTTCTAGAGATCAGATTCCACTTCTCAATGTTAGCCAAGTATCCCACTTGTTTAACTACTAGTTTACACTAGTATCCATGTATTATAAGTCAAATAGCACATGGCCATCAAAGCCATTTAATGAAATCTATGAGCCCAACTGTGATTGAAGTTATAAAAATATTCCATAATACTTGTATATTCCACGGAAGCTCTAAAAACTATATAAGAGAAATAGTATTAAACTTCAATAATACAGTAGTAAAGATATAAAGAAATCATGGTCAACGATCTAAGATCCCGTGGTGCATCTGAATCTATTGAATGACTTAGCGCTGATACATCATAGTATATATATTATATATAATGCTACTATCATTCTTCCTGTTGATCATTTATCTAGAATAAAGATAAATGTATTTGAGCCTCTACGTCGACTGCATTATTTATACTATTAACTTAACATGTACAGTTGACAGTGTGAAAATCATTCATGAGACACTACCACTTATTAAGGAACACATGATTTTCACATTCATACTAGTATAAACTGCATGTATTCACTCTATATGTAGTAAGGTAGCCAGACAAAGTAAGCATCGACGGGTAAAGAAAGACAACACTGTTTTTATATGAAATTAATGCTGCTCCTACATTTTGAGAAAATGTACCTTCAAAACTCCCAAAGGGTCTTGATCAATAGAAAATAAATTTGGAGAAGGAAACAAATCTAACAAAGACCTTATACCTAAGAAGTTTAATTAATGTTCATGTTGAAAATATTCAATCCTCTCTCCGACTATCTCTTTGTACATATCATAATCTCTCTTCATCTGTCCGATGTCTCTCTTGTATACCCCCATCAACTTGCTGCAGTTAACAACACATACATAAACAAGAGTTAGACAAGGTACTTCCTTAGCTGCCAGTATATGTATTACTAAGTGCAAGTAGCTTAATCCGCGAAGAATTTTATCTATAAAAAATTGACTCAAGAGTTTGTTAGCTGGATAACGCGATACAAACAGAGAATGGAGGACCTAGTAAACAAAACGCACATTTAAGGCTAGTGAAGGAGTGAAAACTTTTCAGTATATATAAATGCAAGCCGAACCACAAGGACTTAAGCATTTAATGAAACAAAAACTTACCAAGATCAAAAATGTAGAAAATAATAGGCATGGAACTGAAGACATCAACCTGAAGGACCGGAACCCCTTCCCTCCTCTTCGCTGTTGGCTCTCTGTTGCTGCCTCGGGGTCTCTGGTGGCTGTGGGGGCTGCAGCTGTTGTTGAGACTGAAGATGAACCTGTTGTTGATAAGAAAGAGAATGCTCCGGTTGGGACTGCTGATGAGGCGGAACCAGATTATAAGGATTTTCATAGGTACCGGCCAAAACCAACGAAGGTGGTATGGATGAACTCATCTGATGAAATCCAGTAGCTGTTACCGAGCCCGTAGAGTCGAACCCACCGTTAAATCTTACAACATCTTCTTGTTGTTCTTGATGCTCATAAAATTTTAGCATCTCATGTTGGTCCCTTTGTTCCTTTGCAGCCATTGCTGTTATAAATTGTTGAACTTGAATTGGCTGCTGCAGTAGTTGCTGTTGCTGCTGTGGGTCACGAATTAGCAATTGACCACCATGTGGGACCCCTGTTGACATTGGGTTCATATTGAAAGGCATCATGGTACTAGAAGAGGGCGCATTCATCTGTTGCTGCGGTTGAAAAAACCCCGGAGGTTGAAGATTAATAATGGGTAGCATTGCTGATGGACCAATGTAGGTAGACAGTTCCTTTTTAGCGTTCAACAGATCATCCTGAACTTGCCTGAGCTTCTGTTGAAGTAATGAAATAAGACCAACACACCCATAGACCGGATCTCGAAGCCGATACTCAGCCTCGTAGGCAAGGGAATTCACTGCATCTTCCCGTTGAGCAGCATTGAGTTCGTTGAGTAGTTTCGCCACGTTGCTGGCACCGAAGACTTTGTGGACATTGGAAAATTTCAATGGCTGATCTGGCGGAAAATAGGGTGCGAAGACACACTCTTGGGTGCATTTTCTGCGTAGAAATTTGCAAGCTGCGCATGGAGAATTGGTCGATGACATCCTTCTGTTCCTAAAAATCGTACACATCAACCCCACAAAACACACAAGCGAATACACTTAATAAATGGAACAGAATATCTAGGTGTTCGCATTCTAAATATATTTAGACACAAATGGAGCATAAATTAATCAGAAATGATTATACACAGATAAAAATAAACAAAGGATTTATGGCATTCAACGAAGTTTCATTTACCGATATTAAAGAAACAGCAAGCCATTAATGGCTTAGCAAATCGAAGCAGACATGGTAAAATAATTAAATCATATCTACAGTAGGACTTTAATTAAAGCAAGTCAGAAAGTGTAAATTAGCATCTGTAGGGTGATTTAGAATCATATCCAAGTATTTGAACCAATTTTTTCGAGAAAAAAAACCCTACAACAACACTATACCCGTGAAATACCACAAAGTTAGTAGGTAAATTAGACAGACTTGGGCTCATTGACAATAAAAACAATAAACAAAAGAAGAAGAAAACGGAAAGAATCAAGTACGAGCAGGATAAACTTGCAGTGACGAAGAAAGATGCCAAGTTTCCGAAGGAGACTTGAATGAAAACAAAATTTCACCCTACTTTCTATTTTTCTCTCTCTAACTTGATAAACTTGGAATGCAAGAAATATTTCGTTTTACGGATCTAATCTAGATCAATGATATTTCTCTGGGTTGTATCAAATCAAGGACTTGTTCTATATCAAATTCATATCAAAATCACATTCCAGTAGTACTGGTTCCTCTCAGAAAATCCAAACTCTAAGATCCTTCCCTATCAAACAGTGAAGAAACAAATCAACACAAAATCACAAATAAAAAACGAGTTCAAAAGAGTAAAAATTAAAACCATAAAATAAAAATAAAGAATACAAACAAAACATGAAATCAGAAAACTCATTCACCTATGTTACAAACCCTATTCAGATCACTATTTAACCTTCTCTCTCTACTTCTCTTCAAGACTTCAAACTCATTCCATCTGCAAAGTAACAAAAAAATGAAGTGAACAAAAGAATGTTGCTGAATTTAATTTTATAATCGAAAAAATCAACATCATTTAACCCTAGAAAATCACACACAAAAAATGAATGAAGGACCGAACCTGTCTAGGGTTGGAATTCAAAAGCTCAAGAAAGATCAAAGAAATAAGAAAGCGCAGCTATTTTTTTTTTATAGTTTCATCATCGATATAAGAATGAGAGAGAGGTGGGCGGCATAGAGAGGGAGGAGTCAAAATGAAAAGGAAAAACAAATTTGATGAAATAGAAGGGATTATAAAGGGAAGGATTTTCCAAGAATGGTCGAGTTTGTAAATAAATCAGATTACTAGGGTTAAATAATGAAGATGAAACCCCTACACGGCATCTTGTCTATTCAGGACCGTCGATGGGATAACATATTCTGTATTGACCGTCTGATTAGAATTTTGTACTTATATTGAGTTACCTATTTGTCCCTGCGCTAGTTTCCTGAGTGATGAATAAATTGGACTCTGAGTCACCTATTTGTCCCTGCGCAAATTTATTGCCTTTCCCAAATTACCCCTTTCATGAGGGATGTGCTTTAAAATACGGTTCTAAGTTTCATACATTCACAATACTGCCATCCCATTTAATTACTTACTATGTTTAATTTCTCAAATCTGTAATAGGATTTCTTTTGGAGTTAACTTTTTCAAACGCTGACTAAAAGTTTTTGGTATATGAAAATCACTAAAATAATGGTTATTATTTCAACCAAAAAAATATTAATTTTGTTTAAATAGTAAGAAAAGAATTATGACAAATTTTATTTTAAAAAATAAAATAATTCATTCCGATAAAACAAAAAGACGGGTCAATTTAATGATTGAATTGAAATAAATAGATTTTTATTATTTTAAAATTTAAATGACCACTCTAGATAGGACCTTCCCAATTAATTAATAAAAAAAATTATTATAGATATATTAAATGGAAGAAAATAGACAAAGTTCAAGCGAAAAGAAAAATGATCAACGAGGAAGAAATAAAATCAATATCTATCGGAAATATAGCTTAAATAGGTTGAGTGATTTTACGTGTGAATAGTAAAAATTAAGTAAATTTTTAGGTGAAATAATAATTGACTATTATTTCTATTACAAAACAAAATTGAGAGATTTTTCTAAAATGATTATCACTAATTTATTAACTTTTTAAGATAAGAATCGTAAGTTGAATGATCTTCGTTAAAATTAAAACAAACCAAATTATCCATCAAAGAGTTAATACTAGCAGTATATTCTATTTAAGTTTTTGAGTTAAGATTTTAAGAAAACAATATGCACTTTTATTAGGTTTGACACATTATTTATTGTGTTAAGTACTTCAATATAAATCATATAATACTTCATAAAAAAAATTATAACGCGATATTGCTTTATGATGGAATTACACAGATATTATAAAGTTTTTCAAAATAGTATAGTTAATTATGGGATGATCATATGAGAATTTACACATTATTTATAGCGTTAGATTACATTTTTCGATGTTATTTCATAAAAGTGTCAAGTACATAAAATCACAAGAATATAAAAAGGGACATTTTTTATGATATGAATATTTGAATGAGGAAATCTTAATAATAATATTGAAATAAAATAAACAGTTATTGGAGATAGAGTTCTAATAATTGTGAAATTAACATATTTTATCTAGATATTTACCATTTAAATGATCCTAAGAATATCAGTTTGGAATATATCAAGAATCCATATTCTTGGGTTTGAAATTCAAAAGTGGAGCCAAAATTTATTTGCTATTGAATTCCTTAATCCTTTATAAATTGTTTTATTTTGTTTTAATCCTTCAAATTATTTGAAAAAATGAAGAACTATAATTAATCAATTGCATATCAAACTCAACTAGCTAATTTTTACAATTTAGTAAGTATTAAGAAAATTTTCCAATAAGTAAAACTTACTTGCACAGAAATAGATAAAGCTCATGTGTACATTATTAAAATTAAATACTAGGGAATCGATCAAATTGATTGACTAATGATTAAAATATCGATCAAAATGTCATCAAGGTTAAAAAAGGAAAAATAACTTTGAGGTGCCGTTGTTACCTTTTGGCTTTTGCATCAATTACGTCAATGAGTTAAAAGGATTGACTTGTGAGTGGGTGCACGAGGCAACGAGCCAACAATCTTTGGAAATTGATCAATTGATACTACTTATATCTCAAATTTTTTAAATTTTACGTCCCTTAAGAAACTAAGTTTATCATTAAACATTTTTTTTAGTTTCTGGTGAAATCAAGTTTTAAATAAATAAACAAAAATAGTTTATTTTGAATAATTAAACTAACCAATGAACATAATTTATAGTCTGTTTGACATTATTGTTGGGTGGTCAAAAACACTTATTTTGAGAAAAATAATTATATTTTTTCAAAATTTAATTGTTTGACAAACTTGGAAATCTGGTTTTAAATGGAAGTAAAAAAAGTTTTTTGTTGTTGGAAAGAGCTAAAAAAATTTGCTTCTTTAAAAAAGCAGAAACATAAAATTATTCTTTCCAAGATTAAAAAAACTCTTCCAAATATACATATTTACTAATATATTTCTTATTAATAAATTAGCATATCTCATAGATTTGGTTAAACTTCATTTAAAATTTTATTTTTTCTTTTTATATAATAAATTTATATTTTATTTTATGTTTACATATTATTATTTTATATTTTATATATTATTATACGTATTAAATCAATACTATACAATATTTATGCAAGATTAGAAAGAAAGAAATTCAGCCCTCCCAAAAATAATGTATAATATATATTAAAAAATTGAATATGTACATTTTAATTTAATAAAAACAAAAAAATAATTAATTTTTTTATAATTGATGTTTAAAACAGTTTCTCTCTATAAAATAATCTCAATTTTAAAAGTACATTGATGTTTGTAATTTTTTGTAATTTAACTCTCAAAAGCATTTTTTTAATAAAAGACTAGACAAACGCAATTTGCTTATGAAAATCACTTTTCAAATAAATTAGCAAACACAAATTGTTATTTTTTTCAAAAACACCTTTCCAAAAAGTTATTTTAAAACAGTATTTCTATAAATAAACAGTTTTAGCAACAATGTCAAACATGCTCTTAATCGTTTATTTTTCCTATATTTGTCAAGTTTATACTTTCAACGGTAAAATATGAAAAATAGTGTTATTTATGTATTGATTCCGTAAAATTAAAAGTATTAAAAAAAACTCTATTTTTATTAAGGATGAGATATATATAGGAACGGAGTGAGTACTTGTTATATTTAGACTTGACACATTTATTGAAAGAATAATAATTAACATAATTATTTTATCATACTATTCTTATTAATTAATATTTATATATTGATTTAGTATTAGTTAAGTTAAATTACCAGCCTTAATGATACTATTACAGTATATGATACATATTTAGTATCAGTTAAGTGAAAATTATTTACCTTAATGATACTAATACGGTATATGATACTGATTTAATAGCATTAATGAATGAGGGATATGAATTGTATTATGAGAGAATAGGTATTTCAAAAATTACTTTGCATTTGAATATGAACTTATGATTTTGAATTTTAAACTTCTTTTTTTCCAAAAGCGTTTGGATAACTGAAGGTCGAAAAAATATCAAAAAAGTCAAAAGTTGAATTGTCCCGAATTTTAACTTTTGACTTATAAGTCACTTTAAAATATTTCATCCAAACACTCTCTATTAAAAGCTTATAACTTTTAGCTTTTGACTTATAACTCACTTTAAAATATTTCATCCAAACACTCTATATTAAGAGAGTGTGTAAATTGATTTAAAAGTTGATCAAACCTATTTTAAGTCAGTTTTTTTTTTTTTAAAAGTGTTTGACAAATATAAAAAATAATTTAAAAAAATTCAAAAATGACTTAAAATAAGTCAAACCCCAAAAGAAAATCTTCCCATACATTTCATTTTTTGACTTAAAATTATTTAAATTTAATTTTTTATTTTAGATTTTAAAACTATTTTTTTAAGTCAATTCAAACGGGTTATAAGAGCCCATTTGGATTGGCTTACAAAAAATAGTTTTTAAGTCAAAAATAAAAAGTCAAATTGAAATGATTTTTAAGTCAAAAAATAAAAAGTAGAGAGATCTACTTTTGAATTTTGACTTATTTTAGTAATTTTTTATCTTATCAAACAGTTCATAACTTATTTTAAGTTATTTTTAATTTATTTTAAATTATTTTTTTATATTTATCAAATATTTTCAAAAGTCAAAAATTGATTTAAAAATAAATTTAATCGACTTTTAAATCAATCCAAACACTCTTTTTAAGTGATTGAGTAGTTCATTAAATGGTCACTGAGAATGAGGGCAAAATTTAAAGAATAGGCGCGCAGTGGCAGTGTGTTGGTGAGCAATTGCGTGCTGAAGTTTCTCTATTCCACTAAATACATGCTCCTCTTTTGTCCTTTGCAGTAGCAGTAACAGGGTACATTTCTGAATCAATCAGTATGAACTCTCTCACCATTTTTCACTGACTCCCTTTATAATTTGTCTTACTTACATACTTCGTTTTCTTTCTTCCTTTATTTTGTCATGCACACGTATTTATCCTACAAATATCATTCTCATCCCAAAAAAGGGTATATTGTAGTTTGGGACCTTAATTCTATCTTTTGTTAAATAACTTATCTAGTAATTGACATGTTTCTATTTGGAAAATCAACTTAATTAGTTTCCTTTTTATTCATTTTTTTTTCAAAATAATTTACAGTGTTGGTGGTATAGTTGGTCCTTTGGTTGGAGAGAACACATACCCATGTGTTGGAGAAAAAAATATTATTATTTTTTCCTTTTTTATTTTAATCATTCTGTATTCAGAGTACAGTACAGTACTCCAATTAATATATTCAGATTTGAGCTTATACCTACTAATTAAGGGGTAAATACTTCTACCAAAAATATTTCATTTTAAAGATTCTAACCCTTGTAGTTCTCATATTAAATTAGAAGAAAAATTCTACTCTAACCATATATAAGTAAAACTTGTTGCATATATTTATGAAAGACTTTTATAATTTCTAATTTTGTCTTGCCTTTTTGAAATGTTTTGGCACCACCGACATGGGTTGTGGTATAGTAATGAGACTGGTTTTAATCAGAGGTCTTAAGTTAGAGTCCTGGGCAGGGGGTGTCAAATGGGTGAGTTGGATTGAAATTAAAGATATTAAAATGGGTTGAAATGGAAATTGGATTGGGTCCCAACCCGCCCAAGTTTACTTTGTGCTCAAATGAGTTTAAAAATGTGTTGGGTTTTGACTCGCCAATTTGACCCCCTTAATCTCAATAATTTTAATATATTGTTATCAATTTGAATTTCAACTCAAGTTTTTTTTTTTTAAAAAAGTTACAAATGGATGAATCATAAAAGATCTAAAATAGATAGTAATTCATACATTCAATATAGAAACATACATTACATCCATGCAAATAAAGAGTTTTAAAATTGATTGAAATTGGAGATTAAATTAGGCTCAATTGAGAATTCTCTTGAAATGGGTTAAGGCTTGAATGAGTTGACATTGAATCCAATACAAATTATCTTCAAACCAACCATTATAATTTTGGGCGGGTTACCTATAGTTGGGCTTGCTTTTGACGCCCCTAGTCCTAGGTATGGAAAATATGAAAATCTTGTTGGGAGTGTCACGCCCGAATGGGGCTCTGTTGTGCGCGACCTGAATTTAATCGGTGCTTCAATGCGGGCTCTGAACACCGAATTAATATACCAAAAATGATCTTCAGCGGTAACTTATTAACGATAATAACTTAATTGCCGTTAAATACGTAGTTTTAACACTCTTTGTAAATATCCCTGTAAAAACTTTAGCATTCTTTATTGATGTTTATATTTATTGTCGCTAAAAGTTATTTTGTTGCCGTCGGTGGAAAAAAAGAAGAAGAAGAAATGCTTCGCCACATATTCCATTGTCTTCTGCCAGGTTGTCTGGGTATTTACCTAAACCCATCGTCGCCATATGAGTAATATATAAGGTAATAAATATATAGAGATATATATATTTTAAATCTTAAACACAAGAATAGAGGTTGACCTAGCTGTTTAAAAGTTCAAAATTCATCATGATATTTTAAATGCAAACTTCGCCACTATATTTTTATTTTTCGATACTCTTTAATGAAAATATTTTTTGTATTTATAAATAAAATATTTTCCTTCTCTGTTTTTCTCCCTTGCGTTAATGGAAACAAGGTGATGAACTATATGTACGAAGGACAACCCCCTGCATTACTTGAAGGATTATACAGTATTTGGTTACTATAAGTCTGTAACAGTGTTAGGGTATTTACTGATCCAGAAAAAGTAAAAGCTTGTCGATATATTGTTACTATAATCTAATTTTACATAAATGTGAGGGCAAACATCCTCTATCACATCAATATTAAATTCATATAGCTGCTAGCGGGGTTAGGGCAGTTGACAACGAAAACGAGAAGCTATATATATAGCTAGCTACTATATGTATGGGGGACAGATAGAGACGAGAGATAAGCAGATTCAGCATATTAATTTACGGATATAGTTGATGTGAAGTTTCGTTCATAATATCAATCAATATATATAATCTACACGATATATATTGCAGTGAATGAATGAATGTGCAGGTTGGTTCAGAATACTTGAATCATTTTTATCATCGGTTAATATTTCATGTACGTATTGATACTACTCCATCTTTTCCTTATTACTGTTGTCTCCAGGTAGGGATTGCAATTGGGCCGTGCAGGGTGTGGACGGGCGGGCTGAGTTTAACTCGTAAATTTTTTAATTCGTCCCGTGCAGATTATGAAATTAATGGGAGAAGATGAAAACTCCAAATTATTCTAACCATCTTACCAACAGCAAGAAAGGTGAACGGTTGCGAGAAGCGAACTCACTAATTTTGATACAAATTCTAAATTTATAGTAAAAAATTTATTATATATATACCTATTATTAATTTAAAATTTAATAATTTAGATTAATTAAATTTTTAAATATATAAACTTTAAATTTGGACTCCAACTCTAATAATAAAGGTTTTGCCAAAAAAAAGGACAACAAAGTCTCTTTGATTTGCTTTTGAGATAAATGACACAAACGTTTTACGTTTTATTTCTTATAGTATATCATACACTTCATTAATGGTTCATGCTTTCTATCCCTTCAAATTTAATAAATGCATCAATTTTGACTTTGATCTGCTTCGGTGTAAGATAAAGTGCCCCTTTCTTCAAGGGTTTTTCACTTTTGACTATGATAGCGTGAGGGTGCAAAACTGTTTTTTGCTTTGTGTTTATAAAGATAAAATAAATTCTGTCGAACCAGCCCAAAAATTTAGTTCCTACCTCCTTTTAGGAAAACTTTTAAATTTTATGATTTTAATTTAAAAATATATGTAATTTTTTTTATTTTGTGATCGTAATTTTGTTATGTAAAATATCGAAACTGAAAAATTAACTAGATATAAAAAGATTACCTCTTTTTGAGATAGATAAAAAAACATCAACTAAGATACTTAAATTGGACATCGAAAATACCTCTTAGTTGATGTTTCCTTGTCTGTGCATATACTCGCTCAGTTCAATATTCATTACTTGACACATTTCTTAAGAAACAACAAATATTTCCTTGTTCGTGCTTATACTCGCTTTGTTCAATAATAGTTGTTCATTATTGATTTGACACATTTCTTAAAAAACAATAAATAATAGGAATAATAATTGTTGGACAACTATTTTTAATATAGTGAATAACTATTGTTGGAAGGAGAATATATTATAACTGTAACAAAAAGCTGGCATTGTTACGTTAATATGCGGGCAAATATCCCATAAAATCCCCATTAATTTGCGGGATAAAAGGTTAATGCATGCAGATGCTTTTGAAGCAGTTGGCAACGAAAATGAGAAATGCTACGAGTGACAGATCAAACGAAGCCTATTAGCTACGTTGATGTGAAGTTTCATTCTAAACGTCTATCAATCTAAAATATATACCTCCTCTAATTTTCAGACCTATTTGACTAGCACCCAATTTTAAAATATAAATTTAATTTTCAGACCTATTTTGACTTATCACCCAATTTTAAAATATAAATTAAAAATTTTAATTTTATGATCTTAAATTAAAGTCATATCAAATATATTAATATGTTCTTTAATTTTGTGATTTTAAATACGTCATGCATAAAGTTAAATTCAAAAAGTTACTAAAATGAAAAATAATCATTATGTTTTAAATGGATTAAAAATAATAATATATCAAATAAATTAAAATGGAGATAGTACATCGTAGTAAATGTATGTAAATACGATTAAACCGTTCTATCTGTCTCGTCATGTCCATACCTTCTTCTTTTTTGTGTCTGTGTGTTTGTGTTTAATTCGCTTGACCCCTTTATAT
>JAJOOS010081186.1:0-20000 GCA_029582725.1 Solanum chiquidenum | reverse complement strand
ATCTTATTTGTAACAAGTGGTTTTGTTGGTTGGTTAATTGGTCACATTTTATTCATGAAATGGCTTGGATTGGTATTATTCTGGATACGGCAAAATCACTCTATTAGATCGAATAAGTACATTCGATCTAATAAGTACCTTGTATTAGAATTGAGAAATTCTATGGCTCGGATCTTTAGTATAATCTTATTTATTACCTGTGTCTACTATTTAGGCAGAATACCCTCACCTATTCTTACTAAGAAACTGAAAGAAGCCTCAAAAACAGAAGAAAGGGTGGAAAGTGAGGAAGAAATAGATGTAGAAATAGAAACTGCTTCCGAAATGAAGGGGACTAAACAGGAACAAGAGGGATGCACTGAAGAAGATACTTATCCTTCTCCTTCCCTTTTTTCGGAAGAAGGGTGGGATCTGGACAAAATCGATGAAACGAAAGAAATCCGAGTGAATGGAAAGGACAAAATAAAGGATAAATTCCACTCTCACCTTACAGAGACAGGCTATAAAAATATTAATACTAGTAATAGTCCAATTTATGATTATCAGGATTCTTATCTGAATAATAATAACACGGGGAATCTAGAAAATTTTAAATTGCAACTACTTGATAAAAAAAATAAAAATCAAGACCTCTTCTGGTTTCAAAAACCTCTTGTGAGTCTTCTTTTCGATTATAATAGATGGAATCGACCATTTCGTTACATAAAGAATAATCGATTTGAGCAGGCCGTAAGAACAGAAATGTCACAATATTTTTTTGACACATGTAAAAGTGATGGAAAACAAAGAATATCTTTTACATACCCGCCAAGTTTATCAACTTTTTGGAAAATGATAAAAAGAAAGATACCCCTATTGTCACTCCAAAAAACGCTCCATAATGAACTGGACACTCAGTGGGTTTCTACCAACAAAGAAAAAAGTAATAATCTGAACAAGGAATTTTTAAATCGAGTATTCAGACCGAATGACTCTATGAAATTACGTCGATACTTCCACATATTATGGGTAACGTAGCAGACATCTCTATTTTCCCTCTAGGGAATCTTTAGAATTCCCATTGCTTAACTTTCAATTCGCCTCTGACCATCAAATGAAATGTGAATAACCCGTCCTCCTCTCTTTGAAAGAAGGGGTGCTTCCGGTTCTATCGGTGCTTGAAACAATTTTGTCTTCTCCATATTACTATATCTCTAGAGTCAATAATTTTATATGAGGAACTACTGAACTCAATCACTTGCTGCCGTTACTCTTCAGTTTTCTGTTGAGGTCTATCTTGCAGAGGTACTCAAATTGGATCAGTGATCGATTTCTAGGTTTCATCGTAAACCTAATTGGTTATTTCCAATTACGTAAATCAATAGTTCAAACCGCACTCAAAGGTAGGGTATTTCCCATTTTTGTAGGAACTTCTGTACCAGAAACAATTGTATCTCCAATTATAGCCCCTCTTGGATGTAAAATATATCTCTTCTCACCATCCCCATAGTGTATAATACAAATATATGCATTTTGATTAGGGTCGTATTCTATGGTTACGAATCTACCATATATGTCTTTTTCATTCTATCGAAAATTGATTTTACGATATAGACACTTATGACCTCCCCCTCTATGCCTTGCGGTTATGATTCCTCTGGCATTACGACCTTTACCACAACGACATTGTCCATAGATCAAATTATTTCATGGATTGGATTTCACTTGACTGTCTACGGTTCCATTGCGTGTGCTCGGGGTAGAAGTTTTGTATAAATGTATCGCCATGTTACTAAGTATTTTTATTTAAGTTCTTTTCTTTCTAAGAGGTGTAATAGAATAACTCGGTTGAAGCGTAATGATCATACGTCTGTAATGCATTGTATGTCCCATAATAGGTCACATTCTTCTACTCTTTCCCGAAAGTCGATGACTATTCATAGCTATTACCTTGACACCAAAAAAGAGTTTGACCCAATGCTTAATTTTGTCCTAGTTGATCCTGATTCGACACTAGAAGTATATTGATTTTTCCCCAATAACCGAATACTTTTGTCTGTAAATACTGCATATTTGATTCCATCTATAAATCTATTTTCTTCTGTATGAGTTATAGTCTCAATAAGAATGATAGTTCTTACTGTTCATATATTATGATATGAATATACCACATCAATTCGTTATGTATGGATGATGATATTTCATTGATACAGAGCCAATTCCAATAGACTTATTGGAGGGTCCCGTTGGTGAGCATCCATTACGAATTCGCCAATTATGAGTTGGGCGCTTTAACCATTCAACCGTGGATGCTTAGCGGGGATCCTCGTACATGGTGAATAACCAAATTCCAATTGAAAGAAATCTTTAGGATAAATCAATGCATTTTAGGAGGAATCAATGAGAGGACATCAATTCAAATCCTAGATTTTCAAATTGAGAGAGATATTGAGAGATATCAAGAATTATCACCATTTCTTAGATTCATGGACCCAATTTAATTCAGTGGGATCCTTAATTCACATTTTTTTCCACCAAGAACGTTTTCTAAAACTCTTTGACCCCCGAATTTGGAGTATCCTACTTTCACGCAATTCACAGGGTTCAACAAGCAATCAATATTTCACGATCAAGGGTGTAATACTCTTTGTAGTAGCGGTCCTTATATATCGTATTAACAATCAAAATATGGTCGAAAGAAAAAATATCTATTTGATAGGGCTTCTTCCTATACCTATGAATTCCATTGGACCCAGAAATGATACATTGGAAGAATCCGCTGGGTCTTCCAGTATCAATAGGTTGATTGTTTCGCTCCTGTATCTTCCCAAAGGAAAAAAGTTCTCTGAGAGTTGTTTCCTGAATCCGAAAGAGAGTACTTGGGTTCTCCCAATAACTAAAAAGTGTAGCATTCCTGAATCTAACTTGGGTTCGTGTTGGTGGAGGAACTGGATCGGAAAAAAAAGGGATTCTAGTTGTAAGATATCTAATGAAACCATCGCTGGAATTGAGATCTTATTCAAAGAGAAAGATCTCAAATATCTGGAGTTCCTTTTTGTATATTATATGGATGATCCGATCCGCAAGGACCATTATTGGAAATTGTTTGATCGTCTTTATCTGAAGAAGAGTCGAAATAGAATCAACTTTAATTCGGGACCGCTATTCGAAATCTTAGTGAAACACTGGATTTCTTATCTCATGTCTTCTTTTCGTGAAAAAATACCAATTGAAGTGGAGGGTTTCTTCAAACAACAAGGAGCTGGGTCAACTATTCAATCAAATGATATTGAGCATGTTTCCCATCTCTTCTCGAGAAACAAGTGGGCTATTTCTTTGAAAAATTGTGCTCAATTTCATATGTGGCAATTTCGCCAAGATCTCTTCATTAGTTGGAGGAAGAATCCGCCCGAATCGGATTTTTTGAGGAACGTATCGAGAGAGAATTGGATTTGGTTAGACAATGTGTGGTTGGTAAACAAGGATCAGTTTTTTAGCAAGGTAAAAAATGTATCGTCAAATATTCAATATGATTCCACAAGATCTAGTTTCGTTCAAGTAACACATTCTAGCCAACTGAAAGGATCTTCTGATCAATCCAGAGATCATTTGGATTCCATTAGTAATGAGGATTCGGAATATCACACATTGATTAATCAAAGAGAGATTCAACAACGAAAATAAAGATTGATTCTTTGGGATCCTTCCTTTCTTCAAAAGGGACGAAAAGAGATAGAGTCAGGCTGATTCCCAAAATGCCTTTCTGGATATTCCTCAATGTTCCGGCTATTCACGGAACGTGAGAAGAAGATGATTAATCATCTGTTTCTGGAAGAAATCGATGAATTTCTTGGGAATCCTACAAGATCCATTCGTTCTTTTTTCTCTGATAGATGGTCAGAACTTCATCTGGGTTCGAATCCTACTAAGAGGTCCACTAGAGATCAGAAATTGTTAAAGAAACAACAAGATCTCTCTTTTGTCCCTTCCAGGCGATCGGAAAAAAAGAAATGGTTAATATATTCAAGATAATTACGTATTTACAAAATACCGTCTCAATTTATCCTATTTCATTAGATCCAGGATGTGATATGGTTCCGAAGGATGAACCGGATATGGACAGTTCTAATAAGATTTCATCTTGAACAAAAATCCATTTTTTGATTTATTTCATCTATTCCATGATCGGAATAGGGGAGGATACACGTTACACTAAGATTTTGCATCAGAAAAGAGATTTCAAGAAATGGCAGATTTATTCACTCTATCAATAACCGAACCGGATCTGGTGTATCATAAGGGATTTGCCTTTTCTATTGATTCCTGCGGATTGGATCAAAAACAATTCTTGAATGAGGCCAGGGATGAATCGAAAAAGAAATCTTTATTTGTTCTACCTCCTATTTTTTATGAAGAGAATGAATCTTTTTCTTGAAGGATCAGAAAATAATGGGTCAGGATCTCCTGCAGGAATGATTTGGAAGATCCAAAACCAAAAATAGTGGTATTTCCTAGAAACGACCTAATAGAGGCAGTCACTCAATGCATTGTGTTCATCTTTGTGAGTGTGAGCGTTGCATTTGATTTTGGAGCTTTAAATTGTGAACCATTATGTGTGAATATGGAATTATTCTTTGTGTGAGGGCATTTGAGAACCTATGTTTAGCTTGAACTTGCATTTAAAGCAAGTATTATAAGCTTGAGATTCTTTGATAATGGTGAGTCATAATTTGAGTCTTTGAGTGCACAATTGATCTTTGCACGAGTAAGTTGAGTATTCTTGTGTGCATTCATGATTGAGTCTTGTGTAGCACTGTTCGAGACATCCCTTTTGAACTGTTGAACTTGGGTTTTACTTCAGGACAAGCAAAAGTTTAAGTTGGGTGTGTTGATGAGTCCACGATTTGGACTCATTTAGGGCTTTATTTTAATAGATTTAGTGTCCTCAAATGCATATTTTGTGCCAATACCTGATGTAAATCCTTGAATTTTAGGTATTTGGATTGAGGAACAAAGCATGGACACTATTGAGCAAAAAGGAACAAGGCAGCTTAAAGAACGAGGAAAAGAGATCATGAGGATCACCTAATCCATTGGGCGAGTCGCCGAATGGCCATTGTCTCGCCTAATGTTCCAGTGTGCCGAGCCTTGAAGGAGAAAATCAGGTCGGTAGTCGAAAAGAGTAGTCGGTGAGTTACCGAACGGTTCTGCGATGCAGTGCCATATTGCTCTAAGTACAAATCTTGAAGATACTAAAGGCCAAAGCAAAAAGGTGATAGAATTGACCAAAGGGTGGATCAGCGAGTGGATCGACGATCCTAACTTATTCCGCCAAATGGACCTTCGCAACACATTTTTGGGCGACTATAAATACATTTTTAAATTCTTGGTTTAGTATCTAACATTCGGTTTTCATTATTATTTAGTTTTCAAGTTGAGAGCTTATAACTGAGCTTTTGAGAGATTTTTCCTTAGCTTTGAAGATTTTCATTTCTAAGAAATTGGAAGCGGGTGTTGAAGATTCTTCATCTTAGACCTTTATAAAGACTTTATCAATCCTACCTAGTTGATGGAAACACAACTTGGTAACGAGTTTTACCTTTTTATATTGTCTAGCTAAAACCCCAATTCTTGGGGTGTGATTATGGGTTCATAAAATTGCTGGGTATTGTTAATTGATAGTTTAATTGTTGTTTAAAGGTGTTTTCATTCAGTAATTGTGGTTAAATTTAATGGGTTGTAGTTGCAAATACAATCTTAACTTCGTGTTTTTGGCTTGCTCGAGAGAGAGGTTTTAAGACTAAAATTATTGAATTGTTGGTCTATGGGTATTGGGTTATTATGGGTTTAGCTTGAGAGAGTGAATCCTAAACCTTTTTCCACACATTCAACTCAAGAGAGTGAATGGACTAAAGCGAAGGTTGTGCTTAATTGCTGTTTAATGGTGTTCGAGAGAAACCAATTTGATTCGGGGTAAATTGTTCGAGAGAATGTATATCCCCGCTAAAGTCTAGCTTAATCACTAATTTTCAGTTGTTTACTATTAAATGCAATTACCTGGTTCTCTATCTTAGCCCATAATCCTAGCACATCACAAGAATCCCATCTCCATAATTGTTATTTTCGTATTCTTTGTTGTTTTAGTTGATAATTGAAACCAAACCCCTCTGATATTTGACACTTGTGTCACCTATAGTTTAAACCATACTTTTTTTCGTAAATGTTTTTAGCTATAATTTACTTGACCATATTCTTACTTGCTTATTGATTCTCAATTACGAACCACTCCCTTTGGGACTCGACCCCAACTCACTTAGTTGGATTATATTACTATTGAACGATCGCTGACACTTAGTATTGGATGAAGTGTCTTTGATAGTGTAATTCTTATCACGGAGGTGCAGCACATCCAGTAGATCCACCCACGGCCTATGGGTGGAGGGGCGTAGGTCCAAGAAGATTTTTCAATTTTAGTTTTTAGTTAGGGATTTTAGGGTTAAGTCATTAATTAATTAGGGTTTAAGAGAGGTCGGTTAGTTAGTTATTTACCCACCTATATAAGATTAAAGGGCCCCTAAACTAAATCATTTTAACCCATTCTTCAAACACCAAAATTCCCTCCGAGAATTTCTCTCTCTAAAATTGAAGAAAAAGAAGAAGAAGAAAAGAGAGTAGGGCAGATCTTCCTCCATTGATGAAAGCTTGATTAGGGCTTTATATTGAGGAATGTTAGCTTAATCATCTATTGGTTCTTGCACCCATAGAACCCCCTAGGTTTTCCCCCAATTGTGAAGTCAGAAACCCACTCTAGCTAGGTTTTCTTTCTACATTGTGGGTAGGGTTTAGGTATGATTCGAATCTAGTGGATAATACCTAATTATGATTGTATTAACATTGAATTGTGACATTATGATGAATTCATGTGATTTCTATGGTAAACCCTAGTCTATTTGATGAATGTGATATTTTGTGGGTTTATGCCATTAGAGGTGAAACTGAAGGTTCATAGGTGATCTTCCTAAATCAATGTCATGTGTAGTAATTGTTGAAGGTTGGAAACATATAATCATGAATTGAACTAGACTTTGTTGAATATGATTGATCTTGACATGTAAAGATGAAATTTAATCTTTATGATCAATTATGACGAGAATCACCTAGTAATTTAAGAATATGTTTAGAATACCTTAAATTTAGGTATGTACAGTGAGAATAAGAAGTAAAGCTTGAGTATAAGCCTTGTAGTCATGAATGTTGATCACTAGGGTTTTGAGAGTAAAGCCAATGTGATGATCTAGATGTGTTAACGCTTTGAGAGTAAAGTCTAAATGAGAATAGAAGCTTAAATGGATAGAGTTATGGTGGAAGATCTTTGCCTACCTAATCTACCTAATAAATGCTTTTATATGTGAACTGATAGATTCACTTGAGTCATGAGGATACCAATGTTTATGTAGAATTCTAGATATGGTATTATGTATGAATATAGTATGCCATGAAAGGTTCTCTCACATAGAATGATTCTAGGTTGTAAGGTTTTCTCACCTAAAATGAATCTAAGTCCTAGGACTATAACATGTGATGGGGCTTGTGGTGATTCCCCTAAATGACCTTTACATGATAGGAATGTGTGGTGAGTTCCCTTATTCCAAATTAGTTAGTCTTGGGGAGTGTTAGGTCATTACCCTTTATATATGTGTGACTCTCAAGAAAAGCGGTGAATACCCATTAGCCTTTAGTTTGATCATGGAGGCGATTACTTATGATCCTTATGTGATGATGTGGAGGCGAATACCTACATTACACATTAAAATTGATATGGATGTGAATACCTATATCACCTTAAAATGGACATGGATGCGAATACCTATGATTCATTAACTAGTATGACTTGTGGAGACTCCCCTTGTCTTTATGATTTATTGATATGAGTGACTAGAGGTGATTACCCTTGTTTGTATGATTCCATGATATATATGGCTTGAGGTAATTCCCCTTGTCCTTCATGATGAACTAAAAATGTATGCCTTGAGGTAATTTCCCTTACACTTGTGAATATGAGCATGCCTAGTTTGGATTGTAGTTCTAGATAACTCTCTAATACATTCAAGACTAAGAGGTGATTACCCTTGTCTTTATGATGTTAAGAGATGATAAACATGAATGATGAACCTAAAGTGTCTAGTGTAGCATGGGTAGGATTATGGGGTCTTGTTCATGCATGACACAAGCTTGCCTTAAGTTGACTCATGATGTGTTTCTCTTATATGATGTATGCTTAGATAGGATTATGCTATAGTTTCCTTCCTTGACATGATATGATTGATTAAATGTGATAGTTCCCTTGTCTATATGAGGTAAGCTAATAATGAGACCAAAGTAGGGTAAATATGACTATGATGATTTCAAGGTTATGCTTAGTGTGAAGGGTAGTATGGGATGCTTTTCATACATTGCACAAGTGTGCTTTGAGATTACTTAGGAGTATGTTTCGCTTATGGTGGAAAAGCTTAAGACTTGACCATGTATATAGACTACGATTAAGATGACCAAAAAAAGGATACTTGTCTTGGGTGGTATTATGGGATGCCATTCATACTTTGCACATGTATTCTTTTGAGGTTACTTGAGAATAGTTCTATTATGGTATAGATGACTAAGAGTCAAAGAATGTCTATATGATGCTTATGTTTGAGACTTTGCTTATTATGATGATATTGTCTCTTATGCTTATTATTTATGTTTCATGAAGTATTTCATATGATTTTGGATTATGTCTTATATTGACTAACCCTTGTTTTATGCTCTTATGATTATACTAGCTAACATATTTAATACATTTTGTACTAACGCATACTTTCCCTACATTCTAATCAAATTTAGGGTTTAGAGACTTAACTATTATCTTGAAGCTAGGTTTTCAAGGAGCTAAGGAGCTGAAGATATTGGTGAGTCCTCATAGCTTCGAGGACAAACCAACCATTTCCTTTATGTTTTTTATTTCATGTTTTGAGACTATTGTAAGGGATGTGTCCTAAGAGTTTAATGTAAATTATATTAGATGGTTACTTTTGCTTGTTTTAATGAAAATGACTTCGATTGTAAAAGTTTTAAATTTGTCGCACTTTTCTATTATCCTATGTTCATGATATGCTAAGGGCTTGTTTGAAACCCCTTCGGGATCAAGAACGTCGTGTTACTTCTAGCGTATACCCCTGGGTTGTGACACCACATCTGAAAGCGAGGGGGAACAACAGGATCCTCAGGTTGTCATCTCTGAGCTAGAGGACGACCAGCTGCTATTGGCCCGGAGAGCTGAACTGCGCTCCAAGAAGATGTATGATCCGTCTAGGATCTGGGTGCCTAAGACCACTCCTCCTTCTCCAGTTCCAGACCAAGTTGTTTTCCCAACACCACCTGCATAAGGTCCTTTTCCCCGGTATATCAACAGACTAAAGGCCGAGGGAGTGAGGACTATCATTGAGCAGAAGAGATGGTCCACAAATGGTGTTGTGCACATATATCTGGAGAACTGAAGCACCTTGCAATCCCACAACTTCCAGATCTTTACTAAACCCTGGGGCCCTTACATTCCTAATTGGGTCCGGGATTATTACACTTCCTATGGAGCTTTGGTGCCACAGGGAAAGAGGAAGGCTGCTACCTTCATGCCAGTTGACTATGTAGTTGTTAGGGGAAGGAAGGTAAAGTGTGATAACGATGATATAAATGTTGTTTTCGAATGTAATGTAGACATTACAGAAAACTACCAGAGCATGATCAAGTCAAAGGCTTTGGAGAATATGAAAGGTTTGTTGGCCCCTCTTTTATCTAACGGTACTCCTATGTGGATCGAGCACGTAGTGCAAATTGAGAAGAAAGACCTCAATGTGGCAGTGAGGTACTGGTTCAGCTTCATCAGTAGGAAAATTATGTCATATCAGAAAAAGTCTATCCTCCGCCACACAAAGGCGGCCTATCATGGATTTATCATTGCAAGGAAAAACATCAATATATGTTCCATCATTAGACAGTGGATGGCCATGAGAGCCAAGTAGTAGCAGATATCTCTCCCTTTTCTAGTGTTGATCACCCAGTTGTGCAGGCAAGCCTGGGTGCCACGTGATGAAAAGAAGGACGGGGAAGTGATTCCCACCTCCTCTACTAACATTCGGCTTATTAAGCCTGAATATTTTTAGGATGAGGCTGAGAACAAGAGGGCAGCCTCGGTGGATACATCCCCAACTGTTGATATTGAGACACTACCTGCAGAGGCAGTATTGCCTACTCCAGCCACTGGGCCTTCAGGTATTTCTAACTCTTCCCCTTCTATGACTTTGAGCTCTTATACCGCTCCCCTACCTCCTCGGTCTGCTACTAGTACTACTACCTCCCAACCTCTAGTCACCTAGGCCATGCTGCTACGGATGAAGCACCTAGCCCATTATGCTAATGTGCGTGCCTCCAGGCTAGAGGCTGCAGTTCCTAGGATGATTGAGATAGCGCTCACCGCTGCTTTAACAGCTCTGACAGATGATATTAATGCCCTCGCGTCGTGGATAGAGGTGTGTGAAAGAGGTCATGGAGTCACTCATGAGGTGTCAGTCTTAAAGGTCACAATTGCAAAGTTGAGGAAAGATGTGGACTAGCTATAGTACACACATATGTCGATAATTTTTGGAACCGTGGAGATCCTTGATGACCTGGACACAGATATTTTGGCCTGTTCTGATGTACCTCCGACTGCCACCAGAGATGAGGTTAGAACCGATGAGGTCACTGCAGAGTCTGAAGCTAAGATTGATGATGAGCAGCTCAGTGTTCAGGAGGAGACCATCTATGAGGGTCTGACTGAGGTTGAGGAGGCTATGGTACATTCATCCATTCAAACTTCATTCAGGGAGACTTCTATTGCAACCTCCAATGGAGCTAGTGTTGATATTACACCGGGCATTGATGCCCAAGACCAGAGTGTGACCCTGGGCATTAATGCCCCGACAGATAGAGTGACTGCGATGCAGACTTCACCCCAGGCTTAGCCTGGCAACATGATATCTTTACCTCCCTCTTTGTTGTTTTATTGATTATCTTTGTTTTAGTTACATTTGAGGGAAATTGCTTTTATTTTGTGGGTGGGGTGAGGTATTTTCGTACCTATCTCTTGTGATTACAATTTTGTTTGTATATATTGGGTTTTCTGATCTATATTTGTGTTTTAGTTATGTTTGAATATTAATCTTGTGGATGTTTGAGCTTGTGGCTCCCTGTTTCGAATGAAAATAGTTTTGACCTATTTTTAAAATTTATGCCACCTCTATTGTTTGTGATCGTGTCTGTTCTTGTGTGAATTTGAGTATCGGTTATGATCAATACTGATGACTCGAATAATGCTCTTAATTAAACGGAATGAATGTGTGGCTATGATGAGGCCAATGAACTTGCATAGACACTGTGTGGACTTTTTGCATCTCGTTGTAACTAGCCGATTATCGAATGAGTCTCTTATGATAAACATTGCACACTAGCTAGAATGTGTGGAGCCTCGTTTGATATTGATGCCAATGGCTTGTGTGATGAGCTTACCTTGAACATTGTGTGTGATGACACCTACAATTTACCCCCATGATCTGGTTGACTAAGTGATGCAAGCACTTGAAATGATCTTAGGCAACATTTTTAAAGAGTGAAACAATTTGTCTACCTCTCTTGTGGCCAACCTTGTTAGATTTGTGAACCTTGCTTGAACCCTCTTAAGCCTTATCCTTTTCTTGGAAGAAACTTGAACAATTGTGATCCCTCTTTATCCATTCACCCATAACACTCACGAAGTCTGATTTGTTTTAATAGCCAACATTGGCCAAAAACCTATCTTAGGGTGTGGTGAAAAGAGAATGTAAATCAAGAAGTGTGAAAAATTCCCACCTTGAACAATGTTTTTTAAAAATATTAAACCTCTCCATGTACAAAAAAAATCAAAAGAAAAAGAATGAAAATGTTATGAAATAAAGTAGTGGAAGTTGCAAAAGAAATTGGGTATCCGATAGTCCATTTGAAGTTTCCTAATGGGGTGAATTATGAGCATGATCAAAATGTTGAACAAAAGAAAAAAAGTGATGTTCAGACCACATTTCATGAGGGTAGAAGCCATTGAGCCTAAATGACCATACATTTATACTAAGCCCCGTTACAGGCCTTGAAAAGACCTTGGTGATCTTGACTGAGCTGAAATGAATGTTGATTGGAAAATAAGGGCAAACCTATAGGTGAAGTCATGCATTGTTCAGCTTTGTGAGTGTAAGAGTTGTATGTGATTCCTGAACTATAAATTGTTGAAGAACTTTGTGTGAAGAGGAAATCATCTTTGTTGTGAGGGCATTTCAGTACCTTTGTTGAGCTTGAACTTGCATTTGAAGCAAGTATTGTGAACTTGAGCTTCTTTGATAATGGTGAGTCACAATTTGAATCTTTGAGTGCACAATTGATTATTGCATGAGTTAGTTGAGTCTTGTTGTGTGCATTCATATTAAGTCTTATGCAGCACTATTTGAGACATCATTTTTGAACTGCTGATCTTGAGGTTTTACTTGAGGACAAGCAAAATTTTAAGTCGAGGGTGTTGATGAGTTTGAGATTTTGGCTCATTTAGGGCTTTGTTTATATAGATTTAGTGTCCTCAAATGCTTAATTTGCGCCATAAACTGATGTTAAACCATTGATTTTCAGGTATATGAATTGAGGAACAAAGCAAGGACTCTAACAAGCAAAAAGAAACAAAAAAAGCTAAAGAAATGAAGAAAGACAATCATGGTGATCGCCAAGAGCACTTGATGAATCGCCGAGTGGCTAGTTTGACCGCCTAAAGTTCCAATGTGTTCCAGTCCTGAGGGAAGAAACCAATTCGGTGACAAAAAGGAGAAGTCGGTGAATCTCCGAGTAGTTCCGCGAAGTAAATATATAACGCACAAAGTTACAGAACTCGAGGATGTTGAATACCAAGGGGGAAGGTGATGGAAGAGGTCAAAGGGAGACTCGCCAAGTGGTTCGGCATCCCGACGTACTTCGCCAAAAATCCCTTTGTGGCTTAATTGTAACGACTATAAATTAAACTCTAAATATTCATTTTAGGATGTTAATGTAACGACCCTAAAAACAAACTAGTGAAACTAGAACCTCATGTGTGTGTGTTTAGTTTGATGTGAGGTTTTATGTTATCCCGAGATATGGTTGAGGGTTATAGGGGTTAAACGTCAAGGTACGATCCCCCAAGGACCAACCAAGGGTCATTGAGGGGGACCCTTAAGCCTAACCCCAACGCTGCCCCTTAAAGCAAAAAGCTACCAAATATTGTGAATCACGGATGCAATCCACGGCCAGTAGATTGATCTACGGCTTGTGGTCTTTCTCAGTAGGTCAAGCCCCTCCAAACCTAGCAACAGCCCCAGACCATGGACCCACATGACGGTCCGTAAATGGACTCATGGTCCGTGGGTCCAGGGCGTGAACCATACCTGTGCAATCTGTCAAGACACAGCCAAGCCAAGGGTAGTTTGGTAAATTTCTCCCTTGTCTAGTTAAGTGTTTGGACGGTTATTTTGGGTTTATTAACATATTTTAGGAGTATTAAAACATTTAAACCCTATTTTAGATTTCATTATTCATATTCCCCAAATAAAAAAACCCTCTCCTCCTAAATTCTTCTCTCTAGAAACTCCATTGGAGATCAAGGTCAAGTTCAAGCTAGGGTTGGGGATTCCAATGTTTTTCTTCTTCAATTTTCATGGGGAATCAATAGCAAGGTATGGTGGTCTTGATCTTTGTCTAATTTTCCATTCAAGGAGCAATTTCAAAGATGATTTCAAATATGAAAATCTAGTGTTTTACTCAATTTCATCGGTTCTTTCATCAAATGTTTTCAAATAGTTTATAATGACAAATTATGATTGTATTGATGTTTAATTTATGATTTAAGATTAAAATCCTCTATGAACCCATGATTTCTTTCAATTCCTAAATTGTGCCTTATGAAGTGGGTTTGTTGATCATGAATGAATGTAGATGGATTATGCCTAAATTGATTTAGATTATTGAATTGTATCACTATTCATGCCTAATTGTATTAATGAAAGGTTTGTTGGTGAAAGTGAATTCATGGTTTTGAAAGGGTAAGTGATGATCATTTTTTTGTTGAATTAGAATTGTGAATTAGATGTTGATCCACTTGATAGGTGGAGGTGTTTATTTACTATGTATATTATGGTATTGAATTGATTGATAGATTCTTTGTACCCTACATATGGAGGTTAATGTATAATTATGATATGATGCATGTGTGTGATCTAAATGAATGAATGGGGATCATGTATAGAAGCTAATTGTGTTAGGATTGAAGGCTATCTCTCTATTAATACTAGTGAATGGTGATGATTATGTGAAAGGCCATTCTCACATACACACACACTTGAATGAAGAATGAATGATGCTCAATGGTACTGTTAATGATGAAGTACTTATTGAAACGCTATTCTCAATTGTACTTTAATGAATGATAATGATGTGTTGATTGAAAGGATATTTTCGATATTACACTAATGAATGATAATGGGGTTCTTAGATGAAAGGTGATTCTCATCTTTGAATCTATGAGTTATCCAATACATGAATGATGGGAATGAGATGGAAGCCCTCACGTGAGTGGAGGCAGGGTTTCTAGTAACAATCTCTTGAGATGGATGCCCTCACGTAAGTTGAGGTGGGGTGTCTAGTAACAATCTCTTATCCCTTAATATAATGAAATTAAAGTACTCTATGGGAATGTAGGCAAAGTACCGATATGATATTGAATGAGGTGGAAGCCCTCACGTGAGTTGAGGTGGAGTATCTAGTTAGTGGATCCACTTAAGCAAAATACTGGTTTACCTTAGGCAAGTAGACCAACCCTTACGATGTGGGATAGTACATCGGATTCCATGATCTAGCTCTCATGGTCAATGTCGGTTAAACACTTATTCCCATCATGTGAGATGTGCATTATGGTGTCTTGAGAGGTTCTACAATGTGTGGGTGGTAGTATGGGATGCTATCTATGCATTGCACAATTCATTAATGTCTAATTGTATTAATGAAAAGTTTGTTGGTGAAAGTGAATTCATGATTTTGAAAGGGTAAGTGATGATCAATTTCTTGTTGAATTAGAATTGTGAATTAGATGTTGATCAACTTGATAGGTGGAGGTGTTTATTTACTACGTATATTATGGTATTGAATTGATGGATAGATTCCTTGTACCCTACATGTGCAGGTTAATGTATAATTGTGATATGATGCATATGTGTGATCTAAATGAATGAATGAGGATCATGTCTAGAAGCTAATTCTGTTAGGATTGAAGGTTATCTCTCTATTAACAGTAGTGAATGGTGAGAGGATACAAAATGAGATGGAAGCCTTCACTTGAGTTTAGGCGGTGTTTCTAGTAGAAATCTATTGAGATGGATGCCCTCACGTGAGTTGAGGCGGGGTATCTAGTAGCAATCTCCTTGTTCCTTGACTATGTGCCCACATAGGTGTAGCTAGTGGATCCACTTAAGCTAAATACCGGTTTACATTAGGCAATTAGACCAACCCTTACAATGTGGGATAGTACATCGGATTCCACGATCTAGTTCTCATGGTCTATGTCAATTAAATGCGTATTCCCATCATGTGAGATGTGCATTATGGTTTCTTTAGAGGTTTTACAAAGTGTGGGTGGTAGTATGGGATGCTATCCATGCATTGCATGAGTAGGCTTTGAGAGGGTCATAGTGAGTTCTCTAAGTCTTAATCACTATTGTTTGAATGTCCTCCTAAGAAGAAGTTAATGAGAATGATGATCTAGTGTCTAATGAATGAAAGTGTTCTAAATGAACCTATTGATGAATGTTGACTCTTATATGCTTAAATGTAAAGATGCATACTATACTTAGATTGTATTATGAGTTACTTCCTTGTCATGGCCTATTTTATATGAATATGCCATGTCTAGGGTGACTTCAAAGGAGTACTTAGTGTCAGTAGTAAGAGTTATCTTAGATGTTGGTCTTAATGTGTTGATGTGATTCATGTATTGTTTATGTCTTTTATATGCTTTATTGTGTAAAGGTGGAAAGGATGAATGGTAAGTTTAGTTATGGCGATCTTAAGGTGGTGCCTTAGTGTGGATTGTGGTATGGGACGCTATCCATACATTGCACAAGGTATTGCTTGAGGGTTACTTGAGGTGAAGGCTTAAAATAATGGTAAAGGTTTATATGTTGATCTTGTTCAAATGTCAAAAGGTGACTTGTATGTTGGTTGTGACTTATAATATGCCTCTTTTATTCAATGTTCATGAACTTTTACTAAAATTGCATAAAGCACGACTTTCATTCAAAAATGTCCTTTTTAGCATGTTTTTGCATGTCTTCCAAACTTAGTACATCTAATGTGCTAACCCCATTCTTCCCCTTTTCTTACTAAAGTGTAGGGTATGGAGACATTGGTATTCAATGCTTGATGGATAGGTTTCTAAGGTGCTTGAAGATGAAGACTTGGTGAGGCCTCATAGTTAAGAGGACAAAATCCATTATGTTCCCTTTAGTGTCTTTTAGTTATGTTAAAGCTTTTGTATGGGCTAAGCCCCAATGTTGTAATCAAAGTATTAGATTGTTTGAGATATAGTATATAAAGTCTAGAAAGTCTTCCGCTTGCTTTTAATGAAAATATGTTCGATTGTAAAGAAAGCTTTAAATTCTCCTCTATTTTCCTATGTTCAAGAATGCTATGAGGCTTATATTAGACCCCTTCGGGGTCGAGTACGTTGTGCTACAACTACGGGGTGCTCTCGGGTCACGACAAACATGGTATCAGAGCACAAGATTTTGGAATGGTCTTAGGTTGTCTCAAACCACATATAGTAGAGTCTTTTTCATAATGTGAAGCGCACCACATTATGTATAGGAGGCTATTGGGTGTTAAGAAAGTTTCAATTCTTCATTCTTCAAGTTGGGCCATAGAGTTTATCTCTGTAATGTCTCTTTCTTGTTCCTTATCCGATGGTCTTTAGTGTGTGACCACTTGAAAGGAGTATGCTAGAAGGGTTGAGGGAGAGAAAAGGTTGGTTGTGATTCCAACTATGGCTATCTGACTTGATAGATTGAGATGATATATTGTGGTGTTGACTTTAGTATGAATGGGTTGCTTTATGGTTATGTGTGATGTTGGTAGAAGGTTATGATGAGTTTTGATGTATGTTAAAAGAGTTTATGAAGGTGGTGTTTTAGAAATACCTAGGTGTGATGAGTATGAAGGTTTAGTGATGTCTTGCTCCTACCTTAGAATTGAAAGAAGTCATGTTGTAAGGAGTTTGTATAGGCTTACTCCCAAGTGGGGGATAACGTGCCTAGATGGTAAGGTCTTTGAGTGTCCTTGATGTTCATGAGTTAGGCTTGATTGATGTTCTCACCTTAAGAGGTGTAGTAAGTTTGAGGTGTTTAGACCCGGTGTGGTAGACTTAACTCATATTCTTGTTCATACTATCATAGTGGGATAAGCCTTAACTGACATAGACCATGTGAGCTTAACATGGAATTCGGTGTCTACCCAACATCGAAAAGGGGTTGTCCTACTTGCTTAAGATAGAACCATACTCTTAGCTTAGATGGATCCACTAGCTAAATACCTATGAGGGCACATAGTTTATGGGACAAGGGGATTGCTACTAGAAACCCGACCTCTACTATCGTGAGGGCTTCCATCCCAAAAGATTGCTCCTAGAAACCCGGTCTCTACTATCGTGAGGGCTTCCATCTCATATCACTATACACTCGGTGCTAAGAATTAATTCCCACGGAATTCATATTAAGTCTTGACTTAAGTTCATATTCATGGAAGGATGTCTTGACACTCAATCCTACATAATTCATAAGATAGCTCCTAGATTCAATAGGTGAGAATAACCTTTCAACCTTAGAATCATCATATTGTGAGAAAACCTTTCACATCATATCATATTCATACATAGGTGTGTATATGAGGATAACCTTTCAACAACACAACAACTAGATCATAATCATAATAACTTTACTCTCAAAGTGTTCTTAAAGCATATACATAGATCTCATAATCATGCATAATTCTCATACTTTTCCCTTCAAGGACCATAGGTCATATTCCATCAACACATATAGAATTTCTACATTAGTCATGGATATAATCATAATTCAAGTAATCCAATCACTACATGCAAAAATTTCGTAACATTCTTCTAAAATAAAATAAAAACCACATTACAAGATCATAATTGGGAAATAAGGGCATTTCTTGGATATTTCAACATAAAAACCATAATAAATCATGACTTCAATCATAATATAAACTAATTCAAGCATTATAATCATTTTTGAAAGGAACCCATGACTTGGAGACAAACCCTAGCTTTTAGGGGATTTATAGCTTTGAAATTGGGGTTTTGACGGGACTCCATGGATAAAAGTTATCCATGGATGAAGGACTACCATACATTAACAATGAAGCCCAATGAATTTGATGACAAGAACTTGATTCTTGAACCCTAGCTCCACCTTCTTCCTTCTTCTTCTTCCTTGAAGTTATAGCGAAAGAATATTTGAGAGAAGATGAACTTTTGGGATTTGATTTGGGGTTTTCGAAATAATGGGGTGAATGGGTGTATTTTGACTTAAAATGACTTATATTGGTGTATAAAACTAAGGCAAAACAATTTCACTTTAATAGGACTTAGGGTGTGTTTGGTATGAAGGAAAATGTTTTCCATGGAAAATATTTTCCTAGAAAATGTTTTCCTGGAAAACAAGTTGATTTTTGACTTATTTTCTCATGTTTGGTTGTTGACTAGAAAATAATTTTCGGAAAAGATTTTTAGTGTTTGATTTATGAATGAAAAATGTTTTTGAGAAATATCTTTTATTTATACTAGAGCATAAAGTAATTTTTGAAATTGAAAATATTTTTAAAAAACAAACTTAAATTTTTTTGAAGGGAAGTCATTTTCCTTAAATTGAGGAAAATGAGTTGATTTGCAAAACATTTTCCAAAACATTTAACCCAACCAAACATGAGAAAATTGGATGGAAAATGTTTTCCTTCATACCAAACACACCATTAAACCAAAATTACCCAAAACACCTGTCACTTTAAGTGAGCCGCCCAGGTGCCACGAGGGTCTCCACGAGCTGTGGTCATGTCCACGAGTAGTGGATCCCTCAGTGGACTTGAGGCAGTGGTAGGAATCATGTTCCCTTAGCCCACAAGCCCAAGGAAAATCTCACAAGGGGCTCCATGAGCCGTGGTGCTTGCCATGAGCCGTGGTCCCTCTCGTGGACCTGGAGGCAGTGGTAGCCCACAAGCCCAAGGCAATCTTCACGAGGGGCTCCACCTACCGTGTTGCTTACAACGAGTTGTGGTCCCTCTCGTGGACCTTGAGGTAGTGGCTAAGCCACTTCTTTTAAACCTTCACACCACCATCTCCCTACCACGAGCCTTTCCACGAGCCGTGGTCTTCACCACGAGTTGTGAAGTGGCTCATGAAGAGGAGCCTTGGTTGATGAGGTGATAGTCAAGAAAGATCTTGATCCTTCTTTGGTAGAATTAAAGGCTTCGGTGATTAGTGGTAAGGTGGAGGTTTTCTCCCAAGGGGGAGATGGTGCCCTTAGGTACCAAGGTAGATTATGTGTTCCTTGTGTGGATGGTGTGATGGAAAGAATCCTTGATGAGGCTCATAATTCTTTTTATTCTATTCATCCGGGGTCAACAAAGATGTATAGAGACTTGAGGGATGTGTATTGGTGGGGCGGTATGAAGAAGGACATTGGAAAATTTGTTTCAGGTTGCCATAGTTGTCAACAAGTCAAGGCCGAACATCAAAGTCCGGGTGGCCTAACTCAAGACATTGAGATACCTACTTGGAAGTGGGAAGAAATCAACATGGATTTTGTAGTGGGCTTACCCAAGGCTAGAAGAGGCTT
>JAJOOS010081185.1:0-24150 GCA_029582725.1 Solanum chiquidenum | reverse complement strand
TCAGTACTCAGTTCTTGCTCCCCCCCCCCCCCCCCCAAAAAAAAAAAATCAACTTTTTTTTTGTTGGTTCTTTGTTTTGTGTTTTGTCAGGAGGAAGGTACAAAGTTAGAGTACAATTCTGTAAGGAATTGCAAAATTAAAGGAAAAGGTGGATTTAGAGCTTCTTCCTTCATCTATGGTAATGTATTTGTATTAAGTAATAAATTCATTAAATGTATACCAATAGCAAAAGGTATCACTTTCTTCCCAAAATTGCAAGTTCCGCCATCAGCACACCCAACAAGAAACATACTTGATGCATGTGTTGCACTGTAAAAATTCAAAATCTATAAAGTTGAAATTCAATTTGATTTTAATTTGTAGGTTTTGTGGGATTAGACAACATTGGATTTGTAGCAAACATGGTGAGCATGGTACTATACTTGTCATTCAAGATGCATTTCGACCTGACCGGTTCAGCCAACACGGTCACCAACTTGTTAGGCTCAACATATTTGCTCTCTATAATTGGTGGTTTCATTTCTGATACTTACCTCAACAGATTCAACACCATTCTCATCTTTGGAACTGCTGAAATACTCGTAAGTTTAATTTATTGATGGATATGGATCGATTTAGAATTATGGATGAGTTATTAATGGTTACATACATTAATTAGGCATGGGCGTTGATGACGATTCAAGCTCGTTACTCATTTTTGCAACCAAAGTCAAATTCATTAGAAGGTGGAATAGCAGTATTGTTCTATGTATCAGTGTGTTTGTTAGCATTGGGTACTGGTGGTGTTAGGGGAGCTTTACCAGCATTGGGTGCAGATCAATTTGATGAGAATAATTCAAAAGGGGCAGTTGGAAAATACTTCAACTGGCTATTGTTAAGCTCAGTGTCAGGTTCAGCTATTGGTGTAACAATTATTGTTTGGATTAGTACTAATAAAGGTTGGTGGATGGGTTTCCTCATTAGTTTTGCTACTACTTTTCTTGGTTTCATTATTTTTGTCTTTGGAAAGCCATTCTATCAACTTCAACTTCCTGCTCAAACCCCACCACTTACAAGGATACTCCAGGTATCTTTCTTTTTTCTTTTATTCATCTTACACTTTTATAAACATGTCCTTTCATCTGGTTATCCGCTCATACCTATCCCTTTAAATTGAGTGTACACAAAATTATATAAAGTTGAACAAGATACATGTTTTCTATGCGGGGTGGATTGCCGAGTTGTTTACATATACTACAACATATAAAGGATGTAGCGATAATAATAACTATGAGTTTTTATAACCATCGGTCTATATAAATGCCCTAAAAGATTTAGCGACACTGAATGTAATGACATTACTTCAATTCCCGCTAAAAGGAAAATCTATTGTTTCTAAATGTTTATTTTGTTGTAGTAAGCTCTACTTGTTCAATTTTATACAAACTTAAATGTCTACTTAGAGACATCTAAACTTAAAGGATCGATAGAAATGTCAATTAAAGTCAAATTAAAAGATATGTTTATGTATAATGTCAATTAATTAACGATTTATTATAATTATTATTATTATATAGGTTATCATTGTGGCGATCAGAAACCGAAAGCTGCAATTACCAGATAACCCTCAACAATTGTATGAGAAAGACTCAGATTCATCAGACCCAAAAATTGCTCATACTAATCAATTCAGGTAATGTAATATATAATTATATCTTCACTAATTAATTAAGGCCTATATATATAATTTGAATAGAAGAAAATGACGTTTTTCACGTCTATTATGTGTGAAAATGAAAACCTCAGGTGTTTAGACAAAGCTGCAGTTGTTCCAAAAAGTGTTGAAATAACAGAATGGAGAGTTTGCACAGTGAGTAAAGTGGAAGAAGTGAAAATAGTAACAAGAATGTTGCCTATAATAGGCAGCACCATTTTAATGAACACATGTTTAGCACAGCTTCAAACATTCTCAGTCCAACAAGGTTATCGAATGAATCGTCATTTTGGTTCCTTTGAAGTACCAGCACCATCAGTACCAGTCATTCCATTACTCTTCATGTGTATTCTCATACCTATTTATGATTTATTATTCGTCCCATTTGCTCGTAAAATCACAAATCATCCCTCTGGAATCACACAACTCCAACGTGTAGGCGTTGGATTAGTCCTATCCATCATCTCTATGGGTATAGCTGCATTGGTTGAGATAAAAAGGAAGAATCAATCATTGAAAAATCCATTGCAACCTATACATGTGTTTTGGCTATCTTTCCAATATGCAATATTTGGTATTGCTGACATGTTTACATTAGTTGGAATGCTTGAGTTTTTCTACAAGGAAGCACCTATTGGAATGAGGTCACTTTCTACTTCATTTACATGGATTTCACTATCGTTTGGCTACTTTCTGAGCAGTGCGTTTGTTGACATTATTAACTCAGTTACTAAAAGAGTTTCTTCAAGTAAAAAAGGATGGTTGGATGGACAAGATTTGGATCAGAATAATTTGCAACTTTTCTATTGGTTTTTGGCAATTCTAAGTTGCCTCAACTTTATAAATTATATTTATTGGGCTTGCTGGTACAAGTATAAATCAGATGATCATCACACCTCAGCTAATGATATTGTTTTGCCTAAATCAGCTTCTGTAAGTAGGGTGCCATTTCTCAAGGTAGATCATGAAAATGATGTCACACTACAAGGATTGGAGGATCACAAGAATTAAATGCTTTGTCTTTCTGGGATGTGTTTTCATTCTTTTTGAGTTTATTGAAATTTAATCAGATTGTAAAAGCTTGAAATTAAATGAAGTATCTACTGTTTCCATGTACTATCCTTACTTACAGTTTGAAAAGAACAAGACGACTCAACAAACATCTCAGTGTTTTTAGTTTGCAAATTTTGATGTCATGTTAACTAACATTTTTTATGGTTTACAAAACCAAATATAGATATAGTGTGTGTGATCAAATAAAAAGATATTGCATTAGCCACATCAAAATTCAGTAAATACATGCCTCACGCGTTTCCTTATAAAGACAACTCAACTGATTACAGTTATGCCCTTTCGCGACACTTTCATATTATTAAACTACGCACACTTGTTGAATCCTTCTCTTCTCACCAACTTGAAAGTTACATTTCCAACAATTTTGATGTAGCTCCTCAGAAGACACGAAAAAGGGGTTAAAAAGGGAGGAAACATCTAATATTACCACCATCAAAAAGGACAACAGACAACAGCCTAGGACACATATGGCATCTCAATAAACATGGATGTCAACGCCAATACTTCCCAGCTTCTTCGTTGAATGATAGCGAAGCCAGAGGTATGAAAGCCGAGAAATTGCTGCTTGGCGAGCAACTTGAACTCCAAGGTTTAAATCCACTAACACTTCGTTACGTGTGAGATCTGACTCAACACTTTCATCATATCCATCAAGGTCACATTCAGAGACTAGAACAACCGAGCCATCATCAAAGACAGCAACTTCTTTTTGAGCTGGAAAGTCAAGCATTTTCGATGAAATATCATCTCCACAAACATCACTATTAGTATTTTTTACTCTTGCGTAGTATTCTTGAACAGCCTGCATATGTATGACGTTTTTAACTTCAGAAAAATAAGAATAGAAAGGACAAGGAATTCTAAGCTATCAAGGAAAACATTTTAAATACAGTAATATATTCTTCTTCTTTTTGATAACCAAGAAATCCATTGTTTCCAGCTTCATAAAATGGTGGATTAAAGGCCCTCTCATCTACCCCTTCTCCACTTTCAATTCCAGTTTTGGCTCACCAGCCAGGATTCAACTTGTGATGGCGTGAGTTGTACTATAGTTTTTTTCATTGAACTATAGCCCCGAGGGCAGTAATATATACATATCATAAAAACACAAAAGGACACAAATTTAAAGTCGTGAGGGACCGGCTGACATATTCTAACTCAGATGCGCAGAATCGAGCAAGAATATAAGTGCATTGCACTTAGAACAAAAACAACAAGAACAATTAAACATCAATGCAGAACAGGTATCCTAGCTAAGAGCATACCTGCCACTGAGAGGGGGCCAACAACACCCTTGGTCTGATGGATCTGACGTAATCATAAGCAGCCTCAGGTGTCATGTCCTTGTGTTTGACCTGCTCAAGAGGCATTGTTAGAACACAAAATAGCCAAAGCAGATTATAATTGAACACTCTTAGGTGTGGTGCCCACCAGGTAGCAAAGGACAATGGTTGTACTACGCCCACGGCCAGCCTTACAGTGTACGTATGTTGTCTTACCACCACAAGATGCATTACCTTTAAAGTCACATGCATTAAAAGTATGAACGGGCAATCAGAGATAATGCAATGAAACGGCAAAGTCCAGCAATGTAAGATATATACTATTGAAACCATGATATATGTAAGTTAAAGATTCTTACCATCATTACTTACTTAAGAGCTGGGTGAAAAATACTTACTATGGATGAATTCTATAGCTCGGTCAATATCTCCATCTGATGGTGCAAAAAGATAGTCTCTAGTAGGAATTACCAAGTGATTGATGTCATGATCCTACAAAAAAAAAAGAGGGGCCATCAATGGAATGAAAAATTGTTGCAAAACACCACCTTCTAAGAATGATAGAAAACATTGGAGCTTCTCGCTAATGTGCACTACTACATAACATTAGGCACAAACATATAGGACCAAGTATGTTTTCTCTAGTTGTAATTCATTCCTTCACATACTACATGCTTTAATTAAGAGTTTCCCTCAAAATATGTATATAGACAGATAACAATCCAGTCATCTTCTTTCAATCCTGTTACTGACCTAGCATAGTAAATAACAATCGCTTCTTAACAAGCAATTTTAGTACATAATGAAATGTAATGACTGAAAAGATGGTGATATTAAGAAAGTGGGCTTAGACGGTACAAGATATAATGATGTTGAGACCAAAGTCTCATATGACTCATTCAACGTAACCACTCCAGCAACACCTAGAGCCTTCAAGCGAGGGACATCAGCAGGAAATGGAACAGCTCCTAACAGTATGAACTGAAAAATAGAAAATTAATCAATAAAAACAAACAACACCTCAATCAACTGAAAACGAAAAGTGAAAGACAAGCTAAATGGTTAGACCCCAATGTATGATTCAATATATGCATTTTACTTTTGAGAGATAATAGTTCAGAGATATAATCTGCTCTGATAAAAGGACAGATAAGAAAAGAACGAACTGAGAAAACTCTAAAACCCACAATATGGTAGTGCATGAACAATAAACCAGAAGTGCTGACAAGTCTGCAAGAACTGCAAATATTTGGATCAAGAATTGGGAGGGGAGTGAGATCGGATAGCGAAATGGAATGAAAGTGAAAGGACAGTGGCAAAATAAGAGGGACGTGCTATTCAACCTCTTTTCCTAAAAGGATACTAATTTTCTTCTCCTTACATTTGCTTTACACCCAATTCAAAATACTTGTTTAACTCTTTTGTATCAACTAAGTTCCTTTTCCATTCAGTACAATATGGCCCAACAACAACATACCCCATGAAATCCCACATAATGGGGTCTGGTGATGGTAGAGTGTACGCAGACATTACCTCTACCTCGTTGAGAGGTTGTTTCTGAAATACCCTCAGCTCAAGTAAAGCAAATCATAGTAGTAATGGAAATAAAAAACGACAATGAAGAAAAACATGACAACTAATAGGAAAGCAAGGTGGAACATACATGTAAGGAACCGTAACATCAACAACAAGGCGTGATTACCTAAACTTAGTAAACAGCACATGATAATAGATACCAAAAGCCCAAGATTGCATTAATAGGCTAATACTATGACAAACATGGTGCTCTAGGCTACCACCAAGCCAAAGACTACACGAATAGGCTAATACTAAGACAACATTCAACTACCTACTAACCTTCTACCCTTATCCTGACCTCCACACCCTCCTATCTAAGGTCATGTCCGCGGTTAGATTAAGTACAATCTGGCCATATCACACAAATTGGAGCTACTGTCAGGTAAAAGAATCCTAAAGTTTATACTTCTTGAACACCCAGTCATTTTAATCTTGAAATGTAAAAACTTAGGAAACGGCTTCTTCAGATATCACAACCTAGCCCGAGAAAGCCAAGGACAAGGGGAGTAAACAGGATGATGATATGCAATCAGCTCCCGCACAAAATAAGAGAATACACAGCGAACACATAATTTACAACAAAAGGGTAGAGGAGAATAGGTACAGAATTAATCAAATTCACCAAACCAAAGCAGCTAAAAGTATTAGAGAATCTGTGAAAAATGAAGCATTATAAATTAATGTCAACAACTGTTACAGTTGCACATCTGGAACTCCAACACTGCATTTCTACAACAGTGACATAGAAAAGGTATCAACTTCTTAGAAAACCTCTTATATTAAATACTCAGCACTAATTAGCCCATGTTAAGCAGCAGAGCAATGAGAGGACGTTAGAAAAAACAATTCAACCATAAGGACTGCAACTTAATACTAAGATATCATATCCTATAATGGATCTCTCTGACAACCACTGAAGTTTCTCTTATTACAGCATTTGCATCTCATAATTTTGTACTTACTCGTGATAAATTTTGAGCCAAGCTACTAATTGTAGAGCCGAGCAATCTAAAAACTGATTTATGAACACCTAATGGGAAATTAAAAGGATAACTAAACATCCCATAAATATGCAGTCGAAATATTAGAAGCATATACTCTATATAAAAGTGAGTAACAAATCAAGCCCTGATGTAGAAGGTGAGTTTGAGGCAGTAAAGGTTAAAGAACTTTTGAGAACTTTCACCTATATAACTTGATTCTCCTTTAGGCCTTCCCAAGTAATATTTTTAATGGAATATTTGAACAAGTAATATGGACAATAATTTATCAAGTTAAATGAGTGCAGCTCCAATTGTAGCTCTCGATTGAAGTTACTATCAAGAGAGCAAAGCACAGATGAAACAAACGACAAGGGAGGGATAATCTCCTCGACGTCAGCCAAGAGGTTGGGTTCAAGTCACCAAGGGAGCAAAGTGGAAAAAGCTACCGTTGTCTCCTTGACGGGGCGATGGGTATTGCGTATGGGGTTTACCGTTTAAAACAACAACAAAAAAGAAAACAAATGAAAGAGCAATACTAAGAACTTGATCCTGGCTTAACTTGGACTAGTCAAACTATGTGTCACATCTTAAAGTCAATAACTTTTACTTCTATTATACATTGAAGAAGTCTAATTACCAATACAGGAGATGTTAGGAAAAATGACATTGACCAACTATTATTATACAACGCAATATGAAATTAAAACTTAAAATCAATATACACATAAACAACAACAAGATATATCATGTAATAGTAAACAAGATGAATACAGATAGGTACAAATCATACCTCATCAACCCTATCCCACCATCGAAACTCGGTCTGAATCTTATTTCTCACAACATTATACAGCAATGTAGGATAAAAAAGAGCACGAGCCCCTGCTCCAACCAAAGCCCTTTTCGTATCCGAAACAGCCAATGGACCTTCACAAGTATCATCACAAAACTTCTCCTCCCTGTTTACTACTTCCCCCTCCTCCTCCTTCAGTTCTTCAATATACATTTTTCTATTTTGCACTAAACAAAACCCTCGAAAATAATTTGGATCCAAACTTAATAAAAAGGCCCAATCTTTATTCCTATACAGTATGAATAGAAAGACCCAGAAACCTGAAAAAATGAATTAAGTAATTAAAAAGCACATGAATGAAAGAAATTAGAAACCCAGAAAAATAAATTCATTTCAGGCACCAATTTACTCACCAAAACTGAAATGAAATGCAGAAAACAACTAAACTGGACAAAAATTGCACATATTCCAACAGGAAGATAAAACCCAAAAAGAATTGGATTGAAGCATGTATCTTTTCCAAGCATACTTAATTTAATAACAAGAACAAGAAACAAGAAACCCAATCCCCCAAAAGGGAAGAAAATTGATGTAAGGACTAAAACAAGAAAATCAAGAAACAAGAATTCCAAAAAAAATAAATAGAAATTTGATAGGGTGAAGAAAGGTTCTTGGTTGTTGGGTGAAATCTATATGTTCAAAGTGCCTATAGAGTGGGTGACTTTCTCTCTCTAACAATTTTTGTGTGTTTCTCTCTCTTCTTTCTATTCCTTTCCTTTTCTCTCAACAGACAATCTCTTGCCTATGAGCTACACACAATCAATTTTAGAAAACATATTATTTTGTAAAATCAGATTACCCTTAATTTAAATTATTTATTTCTTAATTTAGATATAAAATTATGTACTTCCTCAGTGAAGTTTTTTAGATTTTTTTCAATGTTCAAAATGATTGAATTGTTCAAAGTTTGAGATGGGTATTTGAAAAAAAATCATATTTTAAATGAAGTTTTATATTTTCTAGGAGAAAAATTATACTACTGTTTATAATGGAAATTATAATTTTAATTATGTTCTTGAATATTTTTTTCTTAATATGTGTGTATTGTCTCATAAATTTAGTTAATCTGAAATAGAGAAAATATCAATTAATATCTGTATTGTGGTAAAATAATACTATAAAAATAATTAACCTGTTATAATAGGTTAATAATAAAATTAATATGATAAAAAAAATATATTACCAAATATTAAAACCCTTAAAAATTTATTACATGAAATAATAAATTTTAAGAAAGGAAATTATCATATGGTTTGTAACGGCAGTGTTGATTTTCTGGTTACCCGTCTTTGGAGGGAAACGTTATGGATATGGAAGGAAACGTATGAGGTCTGCACCTAATAAGATAATACTAAATATAGAGTATAATATTTTTTTTAATAATTTGTTTGAAATATAAAATGAATTTAAATAAATTATGTAAGTTTCTAAAAATTAGTGAATAGTAATCGCATTCAGTTGCTAAACAAAGAAAGAAGTCAGAAATGACGAATGTTAAGTTTAATTTTACAATAAATAACTTGATATATATAAAATAAAGGGATAAGTTTTGTATAATGCCTTTGAGTTTTATATATATATATATATATATATATATATATATATATATATCACCAATGTATAAATTTTTGTATATTTCGATTATATTGATATTAAATTTGATTGAACTATACGGTGATAATTGATAAGATTACCAACCATAAATAGAGTGTTGTTATTTGTTGGAGTGAATGCAAAATAATAATACACTAAAACCTCACTAAATTAATATAGGTAGGAGTAGGAGTTAGGACCATGAAATATTATTATTTTGTATAATTATTATTTAATCGATAAATTAATATTTACTATTTTAAAGAGTGTTTAGACACGCAAAATTGATTTGGAGATGAAATATCAGAGAATTTGAATGTAACCACTTGTGAAAATGTCATTCATAAACTTGAGGCTATGATTAATGATCTCAGTTACCGCAATAGACAGGGGCGGAGGTACACTAGGCTCGGACACCCTTCATCGGAAAATTACATTGTATATATAAGTAAAATTATACTTTAAATGGTTAAATAAGACATTTTGGACACTCTTAAATACACTAAAGTTTCTTAGCCCAACGGTATCATGGCCCATCGCGAATTTTTATAGAATTACGCACGCACGGGTTCGAATCCCAGTTGCTGCATTTGTTTTTACATTTTCATAAAGCTCCTAATTAATTTCTAATTACAGTTAATAAATCAGTTATGTTTTTAATAATTCAAAATTAATATTATCTATTAAAATTTTTAATTAGAGACCTAATCATAGTTAATAAATATGTTATTTTTTCAACAATTCAAAACTCATATAATCTATTAGAATAATAGTCTCAAATTAGAGACCTACAACTTAAAAATATAACAAAAAAAAAGCATAGTAAACATTAAATTTTAATCATTTTTTCTTTTCACTAAAATTTTAAATAAAATTTAAAAGTAATTATTTAATTTAAATTTAATAGGCAAATTCTCATTTTTTTTTATAAAGCTACTAAAATGAAAAAGGCTTTATATAGAATTTCTTTTTAGAAAAACTCGTTTGATTTTACTCTTTATTTTTCATATCTTGTTGTTAAGTCACCAAAGGTTGGTGAAATCTTGAAGTATAAAAGTGATTTCATTATAAACGAAATTTTCTCTTTCTCTTTTTTCTTTTTTCGTTCACTTCCTATTAAATAAACATGAAAATTCAAGCTAAATTTTACGTGGTTTGATTTTAAAAAATTTAGTATATTTTTTAATTAAATAAATAAATTGTTAATGTTACGTAGTCTGATTTCAAAATTTTAGCGCACCCATCGTCAAATTATTATTTTTACTTATGCAATTCTTGGACACCGTTCGTGAAATTTCTGGCTATGCCACTGGCAATAGAAATGAACGTTAATAACCTATTGGATGGGTGAAAATGATATATGTTCATAGGTTCAAAGCTTAGAAGGAATTGTGGATACCAAATACTGTTGATGATAAAGTTGAATATGATAGAATACCTTCGGAACCAATTATGTGTAAGAAAACACTTATCGCATTTAGAACTCTTCACAATTTTATGGTGCAGTTCGAAAAGACAACACCAAAACTTTTGGATACAATAAGAAAAATTAGAGATGGACTTCAACTAAATTTAAATTTTAACAAAAAATAGAAAACAATATAATAATATTTCACTAAATTGTCTTAGATATATTTGTACTTTTAAAGAATTATTAATTTATAATATTAATGAGACCATATATTTATATAGGGTCTTCTGAAAATGTATTATCTTATCGAAATGAGTGATTTTTTCCATTGGCCCAAGTCGGGACCGCAGGAAAATATTATTTTAGAGAGATTATTAATTAACCGAGTATTAATTTAGTGAGGTTTTATTGTACACCTCCGATCTTGCAACATGAATGAAATACACCCTTAAATTTTCGCCAAGTTTAGGAGTATTTTCAACACTTCTCTCGGCTTTTTATTAAGAGTTTCATACTCCTACAAGAGTTTAAGACCACTTGCTATGTCATGTGGCAAATCATGGGTGTATCAAGGGTTTTTAAGCCTGTCAATAATTTGGAAACGAATCTAATAATTTGAGACAAGTTCGAAATGTTTTCAGTACTTCTCTCTAATTATAATTAAAAAAGTAAATTAAAAAAATTGCTAACCATTAATATATTGTGTATTCTTTTGTTTCATCCTTATTTCTTCATATTTGTATTTTGACTCTAATTAATACTATTGTGCATTTTTTTTTCAATGCGGTGTTTGATATTTGCATTAAAGCCTAATTAATTAGGATTTGTGTCGTATAAGACTTAGTTCGGATGAAAGTGCTCTCTACCAAAATAAAAAATTCATCCTAGAATTCAAATCCAAGATTACTAGTTAAGGGATGAACACCCCTTCCACTGCTATATAATGTAATTGATATAACTTTTTTTTTGTCAATATAATGCTCTTATGAAAACAAACTTATGTACCGTAAGAGACACTGCTAACTTGAAAAAGATTTAATCGGACAGTAATTTAATTGAATTTTTTGCTAATTAATTAATTTAAAAATAAAAGCATTTGTTGGAGTAAGGCATAAAATTCTCTCACCTATCCGGAATAGGCAACACGAGGAGCCTCGACTAGTAGACCCCAACTGAATTCGTGTATCCGGTTGTAGAAAGCTCTTGCCTTCTCCTCCATTCCCTTCTTAGGAAAGCCCTCTCATAAGAATAGTTTGGTTTCTAGTTGGCAACCATTTAATTGTTGAACTTGCAAATACATAAATTGCCCGATTAGAAACCATAAAATTTCATAAGAAGAGTTTAAAGAGAATATCTAGCTTTTGGCTCGACTGGGAGGCCGTTGCCCAAAGCCTATTGCTATAGATGGTTACATCCCGCTATAGCAGGGTCGTCATAGCGGGAATTTACATCCCACTATAGTGGAGTGCAAGGCCGTTATAACGACATTCATTGTCCCCAAACTCCAAGGGGTATGTCAATGGTGCCCCTTGGCTCAAAAGTCTTGTTTTTACCAATTTTGTTGCAGATCAGTATTCCTAAAGTATCTTACTACCAAAATATGCAAGAATCTAGATATTTTAACTCCTAAATCGTGCCTAAATCTAAGTTTCTAATCAAGAGCAACCCTCAACTTCCCCCCACCATTAGGGACCCATTTTTTGTCCTATTTTTCCATAATCCTTATGCCTTGAACGTTGTAGTAACATTGTAAACATAAGGGGAAACCCCATACTTTGACAATTTCAACAATCAAGTGCAAAATTTTAAATTCAAAATATCAACCCACACGTCTTTCTACTCTATCAATTTCTAGCATGACATAGCCACTATGTACGTAATGAAGTAATACGAGTAGAGAGCGTGATTTTTACCTTAGTTCTTACGTTCGGGATGGAGTGATTTGGAGATAAAAAGGTGACTTTAAGAAAGTGAAAGAGAGAAATGGGAATAAAAACCCATTCCCTTCCTTCGTAATTCCAAATCAGATATCCAGCTAGTCTTTATAGTGATAGTAGACCCGCTATAACGGTGTCAATCTCGATGGGTGAGTGAATATTTTTTGTTGTGGATTTGTTAGTGAATTTCCTCTCTGTGTTCATGGGTACTTGGGGATATGGTATTATTATATGGTTCGTGCGGGGTTGGTTTTTCTTGGTGTTTTAAAAATTAGGTGGTAATATTCCGTGACCATATTGTTTTCCTTTCTGCCTTAATAGTCATTCAGAGACGAATAATGGTTACATTGATATCTATTGTAACAACCTGAACCATCACTATTCATAAGACACCTCATGCGGAATCTCTAAAGTTCTTGAAAATACGTTGTCAATTTAAATATTTGGGTACACGATGAAATTTAGGAATTTAAATCGATCTGGACTGATGTCAGCCCACCATAGTGGGAAGTCTTTCTCTATGGCAGTGTCACTAGCCATTCGAAGATCTGGGACAATGTTGGGAAGGGACTTCAGTGCAAAGAAGGTTACACTCCATGGATTCCTGATTTACATTTTTCAGGATTCTCCATGTGGATCCAGAAATTTGTATCTAGAGTTCTTCAAGAGCTGCTTGGCGCCCAAGTAGGCTAGTTTTTCTTAGCTGAATAGTTAAACATGTCTTTACATATATAATAGCTTATTGATTTTCGAGAGATTTCATGCATAGGCCTACATGCACAGAGTTTGTAAGGTTGAATATGTGGTTAGTTGTGGTTTAGGACAATGATGGACTTGACTAGTTATTATTGAACTTATGGTGTTTGTTGGGAGTCATCCTTAGGAAGGTAATTGTGGGTGATCATATTGTGGTCAGAAATTTTTTGGGATGGAATTCTTCGGGTAGGTAATGGTCGTTTATTTCCCATTTATGTTATATGTGCTTGTCAACTATTTTGTTAGTATTGAATGCATGATATATGTAAGAAAAAAAGGAAAAGACATAATTTGAAATGTTTAATGTTGTCCATCGCATGTAATAAATGTGTTTACTTGGGTGTACAATTATGGTTGCTATTCATTGTGGCTGTGATTATGATGTGTGTTTGATGATTGGATTAGATACCACGCTGGTACGTACTAATGATTGGATTGGGTACCACACCGATACATACTAATAATTGGATCATGTACCACACCAGTACATGTCAATGACTAGATCAGGTACCACGTTAGTATATATTAATGAGTGGATCAGGTACAATGCCGATACATACTAATAAATGGATCGGAAACTACGCTGGTACACTAATAGTTTGCGTGTGAGTTCCATGAGAGAACCAAATTAGCTTGTTGTGTTATGATTGTCCATGTTGATTGTGCATAACGATTCAGGGTAAGGACTGAAAGTCTAGGTTATGTTGTACTTATGTTATACTTGTATATATCTATTTTACTGAATTGTGGTTACTTATTCATATTTTGTCTAACTGGAGAATTGTTAAGAAGAGGTGTTGGCATGAGAATTTGTGGGAGAGTAGCATATTGGTCAAACAGTGACCTTGTTTTAAGGAATTCTCTATTTGATAGAAGGGTTTAGATTATGATATGATATGAGTGGAATGACCTAGATGGTGGAGTTCGCAGTGGAAAGGTGGTGGGTGACTTTGAGATAAAGTGTATGTGATTCAAGGTAATACTGCTTGTGGTAAGGGTGATGATTTAAGGGTCAGGTCCTAATTTTATCTTCAAGTTACATGTTTCTTTTGACTATTTGTATGATATTATATGGTGAATATGGATCGACTGATGATGTCTACCAGTACATGTTGTTTGTACTGATACTTGATTACATCAATCTTTGACAAAGAAATAAGGGAAGTGACGGTGTTTGAATTCATCAATCTTCGACAAGGAAATATGAGTGTGAAAGAGTGTGCATTAAAGATCACTCAATTTTCAAAGTATGCTCCTACTATGGTTGCCTATGTTAGGGCAAGGATGAGTAAGTTTGTATCGAGTGTGTCCAAAATGGTGGTCAAAGAGTGTCAAACTGACACTCTAATTGAGGATATGGACATATCTTGTTTGATGATACATGCCCAACAAATTAAAGAAGAAAATCTAAAGGAGAAGTCTAGAGAGTCAAAGAGGGCAAGAACGGGTGATGGTGACTTATCTCATTCTAGGTTCGGTAGACATGGACGTTCTCAGTTTTGGCAAAAGTTCTCCTGTCAAAATTCTTCTAATGTTTTGGCACCAAAGTTTAACAAAGATAGGGTGTCTAACCCTAAGTCTCAAGAAGGTGGTTCTAGTGGATCTTTGGTTCCCTCTTGCCAAAAGTCTGGCAAGAGTCACTCGGGAAAATGCTTAGCCGAACGAATAATTGTTATGGTTGTGGAAAGAGTGGTAACAATTTGAGGGATTATCCATTGTGAATCGACAAGTGAAAGGATGGTAGGCAAGCTCAGGCTAGTGGTTCAGGTTCAAGTAGTGCTCCTCGTTAGAACATATATCATGCTTTTCAAAATCGACATAATTACGAGGGTTCTCCATATGTTGTGACCGGTATGTTGAAAGTCTTTCATTTTGATGCATATGATTTGCTTGATCTGGATGCTATATTGTCTTTTGTGACTCCTTATGTGTCTATGAGAATTTATGTTAGTCCTAAAATTCTTTTAGAACCTTGTTTAGTCTCTACGCCTGTTGGTGACTCCATTGTTGCTAAACAAGTCTATAGAAATTGCCATGGAGCCCCTCATGTTTATCTTATAGAACTAGAAATGTTAGATTTTGATGTTATTCTTGGATGGATTGGCTTCATTCTTGTTATGATTCCAAAGATTGTAGGACCCGAATAGTCATATTCGGGTTAGATATGAACATATCATAGAATGGAAAGGGGAAAATTTAGCGCCTAAAGATGAGTTCATATCTTGCCTAAAGTCTAGGAAAATGATTAATGAGTGTTGCGTCTATCATCTTGTTTGGGTTAGGGATACAGATTATAAAAACCCCACTTTTGAGTCAGTTTCGATTGTTAATGAGTTTCCACATGTATTTCTCGATGATCTTCGTGGTATTCCTTCCGAATGGGAAATAAACTTTGGTATTAACCAACTCCCAGATACATAACCTATCTCTATTCCTCCTCACTGTATGGACACAACAAAACTTAAGGAGTTAACGGATTAGTTGAAAGATGTGTTGGATAAGGGTTTCATTAGACCGAGTATCTCACCATAGGGTGCTTTGGTGTTGTTTGTTCGAAAGAAGGATGGTTCACTTCGTATGTGTATTGACTACTGACAATTGAACAAGGTCATGATAAAGAATAAATATCTGATTCTAAGGATCGATGACTTTTTTTTATTAACTCCAAGGTGCTAGGTTCTTCTTAAAGACAGATCTTCAATCGGAGTATCATCAGTTGAGAGTAAGAGAAAGTGACATTCTGAAGATGGCTTTTCAAACTAGGTATGGTCACTGTGAGTTCTTGGTGATGTTGATTGGTTTGATTAATTCCTCGGTGGCTTTCATGGACCTTATGAATAGGGTGTTCAGGTAATATCTTGACATGTTTGTGATTGTATTTATTGATGATATTTTGATTTATTTTCAAAGTGAAGGTGAGCATGCTGAGCATTAAAAAATTGTGTTGCAAATTCTTAAGGTGTCAATTATTTTCTAAGTTTAGCAAGTGTGAGTTTTGGTTGAGGTTTGTTGCATTCATTGGCCATATTGTCTCTGGTGAAGTGATTTAAGTTGATCTTAAGAAGACCGAGGCGGTTAAGAATTGGCCTAAACCTCTATCTACTTTAGATATATGGAGTTTCTTGGGTTTGGTCCGTTACTGTAGATGGTTTGTGGAAGGATTTTCTTCTATTTATTCACCTTTGACTATGTTGATTTAGAAGAAGGTGAAATTCCTATGGTTAAAAGCTTGTGACAAAAGTTTTAAAGAGTTGAAGGATAGACTCACTTCAGCCCTTATCAGACATTATCAAAAGGATTAGACAGTTTTGTGGTTTATTGTGATGCTTCACTAATCAGTCTTAGTTGTGTTTTGATGCAACATGAAAGTCATTAGTTATGCATTAAGGCAATTGAAGGTGCATGAAAAGAATTATCTGACTCACGATTTGGAGTTAGTGATGGTAGTGTTTTTGTTAAAGATTTGGAGACATTACATTTACGGTGTTTATGTGGATGTGTTCACCAATCATACAAGCTTACAATATGTGTTAAATAAAAAGGATCTAAGTCTTCATGATACGTCCAACCTTACACCTCAATTAAGAGATATAAACAGTCGAAGTCAATTTATAGAACTCAACGTGAGTTGAGGTAGATCCCACAGAGAATTTCTTTACATAAATGATTTCACTGTCGCGTTTTACTCAAATGTCATTATTATTTCCTAAAGAGACAATTACGGAAAGTAAAATGGGTTTTGTTGAGATATTCTAGTAACTAAGATTTGTAATCAAAATCCAGATTAACAATTAACAGAGTTTTCAGTTCTCAAGTTGTTTCGATGATTAAAAGAAACCAGGATTGTGTTCCCCATAACGTTACACCTAATGTTCTTCCGTAGATGAGCTTCAGACAATTTATCTCTACAAAATACAGACGAGTTATATATATCTGATACTTCTCAGTCTAATCAGATAATGTTCACTCAAGTCCACTCGGTCCCAGAGTGTTACTAGTTTTACCCTCGTCTACAATCGTGTTAAAGTTCTTTTCTTTCGAACTCAAACTTTGACTCCATTTCTTCAAGTTAATTTAGCTTTTTCCTAACTACTATTTTTCTCTCGAAAAAATAATAGATACAGGCTCACGCCAATGCATGCACTCATCATAATACGTGAATAATGAAGGCTAGATTACAATTTGCAAACATAAATCGCCTATTACTCGTTTTACGGAATTACAATTCGATTCAAGTCAGAGATCCCACAATCCCAGTTGTGGTATTTATCCACTCATGATTTCACGTAAACATTCAGAAATATAAAATGAAAACATGTTGAGAAAGTACTTACGAGAATAAGCAAATCAACAAGCTACTTTGATAATTCAAGAACCGAAAATCCAAACTTCGAACTTAATTCAAATACAGTGTTTTAAAAAGAGTCCTACTCGAAGTAGGACTGAACTGTTGGACACTTCACATCCACTTCTACGGCCCGTCAAGGGCTTCACGGTCGGTGAAGCCGTTTGTGGTCTTCACTTGGACTCACCCAAAACAGGATCTTCAAGATCTGTACACTATATAATCACCACGAACACTACCACTACTCGTGACAAATGACCACGGTCCGTGTAGTTGTCCATGTTCTTCACTTGATGAATTCCCTCTTCAACTTTCCAATGTCCCTTCACTGAATCATTACCACAGACACCACCACGACTCGTGAAAATGACCACGATCCGTGTAGTTGTCCGTGGTCTTCACTTAATCAATTCCTCTTTCAGCTTTTCCTTGCCCATTCACTGGCTCACCTTCACGACTGGCACCACAGACCGTTATGAGCACCACAGACTGTTATGAGGACCACAGTCTGTGAGGTTGGCCGTGATCTTTACTTGGTCCAACCTAATCTCAACTCCTCCAAGCCTTCATATGGGAAATGCTTCACGACCGGCACCACGGTTTGTGACAAGGATCACGACCCATCTAGGTGCTCATGGTCTTCACTTGATCACCATCATCTTTTGCTTTTTTTTCATTTTTCCACACAAGTAAGAATATGTCTACACATTCAACAAACACATCAAAGCATACAAAAATACACTCAATTCTAGTATTAACCCTTAGTTTTCAAGCATCAAATGTGCCAAGAATTTGCGGCACATCAACACCCTCAACTTAGAACCATTACTTGTCCTCAAGTGATGAGAAAGCAATACATTCAGTCCTCAAATTATTCAAACACTTTTGAAACCACGCAACAACCATCTCAAACACAATTTGTATCCAAAACCATGAATCTAACATGCAAGGATCAATCTATGACATCTCATTACTCACAGTCGATCATGCTTATGCATGTGAAGTATCAGCTAACATAATCTACTCTCAAATGCAATCATTGTGTCCTCACACCAAAGAAGTCCCTCACTCATCATAATTAGGACTAAGTACTACGCTCGCACTCTCAAATAACTTTTAACACTAATCAACAAACTACCATATGCTTGCCCTTGTTTTCTACGCTCTATCTTTCAAACATCCGGAATAGGATCACTTTAGGACTTTATCGGCTTGTAACATAGGGTCAGGCTAGGGAATGGATATTTGGGTTTGTGAGTGACTAGTCCCTTGGATCTCCAAAATTTCTTCGCACACGACTCTTTTCTCAGTGATTTCCTTTTTTTCTTCCATTCAGCACATCCCAGCAACCATTATTTTCTTTTTCTTTTTCTTTTCTTTTCTTTTCTCTTTTTGTTTTATTTTTTATTTTTATGCATTCAGCTCACTGGTTGAACCTTTTTTTTTCACTTTTTCTTTCTGCTCGGATTGCAATCACCCTCAACTTAGGCTTTTGGCATGAGTTGTGACATCGTATCTTCAGAGACCAAAGGATATGATATTTACTGGATAAGAACAAAAATTGATTTTTTAGGCTCAAATCAGGTTCAAGTGATAAGATTTTTATTTGGTTGTTTTATTTTTGGCTTTTTAATGGCTTAAAAAAAATGGCCTACTGATCCTTTTCTATTCGGTTATTCTTAGATTTAAACAAGACTACTCAGGCAAGTTCTAGTTTCTGCTCCTAGTGTTAGGCTTTGAACAACACTCACACGACACATGACTACATTCTCCAGTTTCTTGGTTCACCAATTTATTTATCAAACTAGCAATGTTCAACATGTAAGTATCTAAGATGTCATCTAAAGATCCTAACAGTCAAATTTCAGATTAAGGCCCTCATTTTTCACAGACTAGCTGTTGCACAGCTCAACACACAAACACTGCATATTCTTAATAAAACAAAAACAAAATCATCACTATTCACATAATACACAGAGTCAACCTCCATTCATCCTAACAACTAGAATAGCAGGTTGCTCACCACTCCCTCCCCAAACAAAAAGACTTTGCCCTCAAAGTCCATGAAGAAAATCAAAACAAGGCTATGAGGAGGGGTCATACCTACAACGCTCTAGGCTATGACCCCTATCAACGGGTGCACTCTCAGAACTCACCGCATAATGAGGTTGGCTACCACTCACCGGGGCAGGTGCTCCGCTACCAGAAGCTCCAGCTAATACTGCATATCTCTGTTGTTGCTCAAGTGCTTCTTTATCTCGAGCTTCCTTCCTTGATGCCCTGCGAGCTTTCTTTTGTTGCCTTCTTTCCTCTCTAGACAGGTCAGCAGACAGCTCCTCATCAGATTCTCCGGCTTTGTATTTGCTCTTGCCGTACTTACTCTTGGGTAGTTCACCCCATAAATTGTCAAGTGATTGAGTGGAGGGTACCTGACTAAGAAATTGCATCAAAGAATCTGGCATGACCGGAGTAGGCACCTGTACTATCTTTTCAGTCAGTTTAGCAACCTGAGTGCATCTCGGTTAATTATGATTTGAACTCTTCAGTATCTACTGAATCGGTGGCCTGAAATTGATCCTGGACAAGGATCTCCAAACCATCCATCCCATTTTTTAAGACAGCCAGCTCCTTCCGCATCTCATCTTTAATCTCTTTATTCGCAGCTAACACATCTCTTTCTATTAGCTGAGGCATCCGGTTTACAATCAGGTCTACTAAGGTCCTGGTTTGGCGTTGATCTGCAACCAATTTCTCAAGAAAAAGCATAGGAATAGTGACATAGGTACATGGAACCTACGAGGCCGAAGCTTGTGGTAGTGGTGCCTCTGTGGAAGGTTGTGATGACTCCCGTTGTTCTGGACCTCTATCCACATGTGGGATGTCAATTGGTAAGTGAGGAACAACAACCAATGTAGCCATTGCTCCAGATTTTGCACCAAAGAGATGGTTCGCGACATCTTTAATTTTAGAAACTTGGTTGAGTTTGAATGCTTCACCCCATCTGTCAACCAGCCTGTTTGGGGGAATGTTTGCTTGTCGACATAGTTTCCCTATCAAATAGGGAAATGGAAGTTCGGCTCTCACATTCAATACCCTGTCACTTATCTCGATCGCTATAATCCACCCCACATTTACCGGGTAACCAACCATGAGGCACGCTACCAAAGAAGCCAGTGAAGAAGACAAGGTGTTATCATTAGTTGTCGGTCTCAATTGTGCATGGACAACAGCCCGCCAAACCTTGGTTGGAAAAGATAGTGAAGCTTTCGTAATGAGTGTTGGTGTTGCTGTGACCCAAACTGCATTCTCCCCATCTATGGAAATTTTCCTCGCAATCCAGTACAAGTCCCTCTCTCGAGAACTCTGAATCTCCATCGTAGTATCACTGGTGACCTCATGATGTTTGTCCTAAAAAAGGCCAACTGAAGCTAGTGCAGTGTATTCTGGGCCATGCAACATCCTGTTAATAGTAGCCTCTAAGATATCTATCGATTTTCCCCAGACCATAATTGAGTTCAGTGGACCCAGGTAATGGCAACGTCCTTTTGATCCCATTTAGTTGTCTCAGTTTCTGCAGCAAAGTTCATCAATGTGGCTGCAGAAGATGCATAAAACTCTCTAGCCAGGTGACTAGAATATTCTCCAGGGGCATTATTCATCCAGTCAAACTGATGAAACTGGAAGATCCGATAAATGTCCGGAAATGCTTTTATATCAGCTACCACCACTCTGGTCTCAGGCATAATTGCTCTCCTTTCAAAACCACCAGGCTTAGTTACAATGCCATGATTAAAGAAGTCCTCGCACCTATTCACAGTCCACATAGAGCGGAAACAGTCAATCAGTTGTTGTCTTGCTGCGGGATCAACTTCATGGATGTTTACATATTGTACCATGGTGTCATTAGTGGTGATCTCTTCATCTTCTCCTAATGCACATGCCTCTTCTTGTGCTCCAGTTTCAGCTTCGGTGTTGACCGTAGGTGGAGGTGTTGTCACATCTTCCTTAGAGCCACTTGCCGACTCTGAACTTCCTCCCAAACCATTATCCGATTGGCTTCTCAAACCAGCGTCCGATTTACTTCCTGATTCCTCACCGCTACCGGAACTACTACCTCCCTTTTCAGACTGGGGATGAGTGTCCTAGAGAATGGCCCTTGATGTTCTGGACCTAGTAGTTCGAGCTGGGTGATCTTCAGGTGTAACATTTATCTGTACCTCCAAACTACTAGATTCCTGAGTATGATCACCTTCGGATTGTGAAGCAGTAGGTGAGGACTTCAGGGAGGCATAATACCTGAACAAAGTAAATACCTATTAATAACCAATTTCAGAAAAATGACACACTATCGGTTACTCTGACTTCCCCTGTGTAATTTCATCGTGACACATTGCCTTAAGAATGTCGTCACCCAATCTATCATTGGGAAGGTCCATGGAATCAAAAGACAAAACAGAAATAAAAGTACAAAAACTAAACTTTACAAAATAAAAGTAAATTGTATGGGAGCTCACACGGGATGTGGTAGGTACCACGGTCCGTAAAACCTCTCGTGGAATTATTACAGAATCAGTGTACAACAGTGGGTTGACCAAGTATTGTTCACGGACGGTTGCACGGCCCATGGAGTGAACTACGGTCTGTGATAATGCTCGTGAACCTATCTACTAGGTGGATGGAATTCAAGTGTGGTCCACGAGTGGTTTCACGGCTCGTGGTGGCTTCCACCGTCCGTGAAGCCTCTCGTGATCTTACACTTGACCATTTATCCAATCATTTTCTCCCCCAACTTCACTATAGTGCAGGTTGACAGTACCAAACCCCATTCTTTTAGCACAAAAGCACACTGTGACAACTATTTCATGGACATTCATCAAGCAAAAATGTAAACAAACGCGATACTTGTCCACATACTCATACCCACACATCAACATTATTTCTACACAAATTTAACCACCCCACATGAGATTACACCCAATTTAGACAAAACCCACAACTGGTTCACATCAACAAAACTTGTTCATCACATGATCATGCAAAATTTGACTAGGTCAAAGTAATTCTAACTCACTTTAATACAAGATCAAACTTATAGCAAGTGATAAGAGAAATTACTTGGAAATTAAAAGGAAATTTCACTCACAACAAAGAATCAGTGAACTCGACTTGAAATTCGTGACAACTTAGGATTAGGGCTTCGATTCTTAGATGAATTAAGGATTGATGGATGATGAGAACCATTTTAACTCTTTAAGAACCGTTATAGAAGATAAAATAAGAGGAAAAACCCCGACCTTTGGCGCTTAGGAATCACATATACATTTTAATTTCAGTTTTGTTGCATGCGCGGGTCGGGTCGGTTTACTGGCAATACTGGGTTGTGGATGACAGACCATGAAAGTGCCTGTGAAGGTCACCACGGTCTGTACAGTGGTCCGTGGAAATGTCTTGGGTCAAAATGCTTACTTGGGGTTGACGAGAGACTAGATGGTCCGTACAAGCTTTGACGGACTGTGAACCCTTCCGTGAACCTTTTACTTGCAATTTCCAGTAGCTTCCTTAGGTTGGTACTGAGATTGACGGGCCGTGAAGTTGCCCGTGAAGGATACCACGACCCGTGGGGTTGCTCGTGAAGAGTTGTCTGTACCCAGTTCTTGCAATTCTTAACCCCAGTCTCTCCTGCACACATCAACACACAATGACTCTATAAAAACAAAGAAAAATGATAAAAAGAAACTTACATATTACAATTAACATCTTGGGTTGCCTCCCAAGTAGCGCACAATTTAACGTCGCGGCGCGACGCGACGCAGGTTACTTGATTACTCATACTTCATCAAGTTTATTCCTCCATAATTTTCACTTCTTCAGGAACACCCAAGTATGCCTTGATTCGCTGACCATTAGCCTTGAACCTTTCACCCTTGTCATTTTCAAGCTCAATAGCACCCGACTGGAACACCTGAGTTACCTTAAAAAGCCCAGAGCATTTGGATCTCAGCTTCCCAGGAAACAGACGAAGTCTAGAATTGAAAAGTAACACCAAATCACGAAGAGTGAATGTTCTCTTCTCAATATGCTTGTCATGATATAGCTTCATCTTCTCCTTGTACAGTGCGGACCTCTCATATTCTCTCAAACAGAACTTATCCATCTCGTTAATTTGATCCAGCCTCAGGTTTGTAGTTTCACTTCAACAAAGGTTTAGTTTCTTCAAAGCCCAGAGTGTTTTACGCTCAAGCTCAACTGGCAAATGACATGCCTTTCCAAACACCAACTGATATGGAGACATACCAATAGGCGTTTTGAAAGCTGTCCGATATGCCCATAGAGCATCATCTAAGTTTCGTGCCCAATGATAACGTTTAAATATACTTCTTGAAAAGAAATATAAATGATCGTATGCAATATATTTACCCAACTATGAGTTGGGGTCGATCCCACAGAGAATGTGGAAGAATATTATCAATAGCAAATATTTAACTCGATAGTCGTTATATAAAAATGGGGGGATTTAAATTGAAATAAAATAAAAACAATAAAATGATAGCTTTGAACTAAGTATTTATTTATATTCAGATTATTAAAAGTAACTAGGAATGTGTTCCCCATAAGCTCATAACGCAGTAATCCTAATAATAGTA
>JAJOOS010081183.1:0-21940 GCA_029582725.1 Solanum chiquidenum | reverse complement strand
GGAAATATGAAAGAGTTTGAAATTTTAAACCTTTGGCCTTTTAAAACTGCTCAGTTCGCGACCCTTCAGCGATATTAGTAGTCTTCGCCGAACCACTCGACGACACGCCAAGTAAGTACTTACCTCGCTGATTTTTATAGGACCTCCAGTTAATTTGGGGGTCCAAATGGTCGACAAAGTTGGGCTCGCTAACCTGTTCGGCGAGTCGTCGAATCGTCCATGGGCCCACCGAAGCAAAGAATTCCTACTTCGAACACAAGATCAACGAACTAAAATGTGAGAAAATGCAAGAATAAAGAAAATATCGAGTGCGGGTGTGATTGTATGAAGTTAAAAGTGAGGAAATATGAAAGAGTTTGAAATTTTAAACCTTTGGCCTTTTAAAACTGCTCAGTTCGCGACCCTTCAGCGATATTAGTAGTCTTCGCCGAACCACTCGACGACACGCCAAGTAAGTACTTACCTCGCTGATTTTTATAGGACCTCCAGTTAATTTGGGGGTCCAAATGGTCGACAAAGTTGGGCTCGCTAACCTGTTCGGCGAGTCGTCGAATCGTCCATGGGCCCACCGAAGCAAAGAATTCCTACTTCGAACACAAGATCAACGAACTAAAATGTGAGAAAATGCAAGAATAAAGAAAATATCGAGTGCGGGTGTGATTGTATGAAGTTAAAAGTGAGGAAATATGAAAGAGTTTGAAATTTTAAACCTTTGGCCTTTTAAAACTGCTCAGTTCGCGACCCTTCAGCGATATTAGTAGTCTTCGCCGAACCACTCAATGACACTCCAAGTAAGTACTTACCTCGCTGAGTTTTACAGGACCTCCAGTTAATTTGGGGGTCCAAATGGTCGACAAAGTTGGGCTCGCCGACCTGTTCGGCGAGTCGTCGAATCGTCCATGGGCCCGCCGAATTTTACAGACTCCATCCCCGTAATTCCTTGAGTCCAACGGTGGTCCAAGTCGGGCTCGCCGACCTCTTCGACGAGTTGCCGACTAGACTCATGGCTCGCCAACCTACATTTTTCAAACACATTCGACACTTCAACCTGCACAATCAACAGGCATTATTAGAAATCAATACACAAAGCAATAAAAACTTGTGTTGCCTCCCAAGAAGCGCCTTAGTTAAGGTTGTGGCACAACGCAAGTACCCACTCAGACTTCATTCTTGGGTTTTGCGATAATATCACTAGACAAGCCCCCTTGTTTTCTTGGATTAAGATGTGAAGAAATTTGACTCATTTGGGTCTCCAAGTTCTTGATAGAGACAGAATGAGAAATCACCGTTTGATTGAGAGTCGACACATCTTCCTTCATTTCCTTCAACACTTTGTCAGACCCTTCAATCTTTTTGAGAATACATGAAAGCATTTCCTCAGTCCGGCCACCTTCAGAATCTTTGGACTTTTGACGCTCGTGGGGAGGAACATACAAATCCTTCTCCCGTTCTCTTTCCCTCCAAGTTGTGTTACGATCACGCCACTCTCTATCAGGGTCTCTCTAGCCTTCATCTCTATTCCAACCTTGGTTACCACGCGGCCTTGGGTAGTTTGCACGATAACCTCCTCATTGGTTGGCTAGGAAGTTCACTTCCTCATTGAACAACGCTTCAAACTTGGCATCATCGGGGTTTACACACCCAACACCCACAGCATTTACACTTCTAGCACCAGCACCCACAACATTTTTGCTAAAATGTCAAGTTGGGTCATCATATTTGCCATGTTTTGGTCCCTCTCTTGATCTTTCTCAAGCTGCTCCTTTGTTAATTTAAAAGTGAGAGGGGAGACCTGATCTTCACGGGTGTACCATGCTCGGTTTATCTTGGTCATGCCATCAAGGAGTTGGGCAGCTATCACATAAGGTTGTTGCATTAAACCTCCCGGAGAAGTTGATCAGCCATTCCCTTGTCCACCGAATCAAGGCTTTTGTAAAAGTACTGCAGCAAAACATTATCAGGCAATCCATTAGTTGGGCATTGCAACACCAACTTCTTAAATCTTATCCAAGTCACATGGATTGGCTCACCCTCCAAACTCTTGAAGTTTTGGGTAGTGTCCCTAAGTGTCATCATCTTGGAAGGAGGGAAAAATTGCACTTGGAATGCGATGACAAGCTCTTCCCACAAAGTGATAGAATCTCTTGGCAACTCGGCCAACCACTTACACGCTTCTCCCATTAGAGAAAATGGGAACAACCTCAACCGGACCGACTCTTGGGATATGTTCTTAAAGGAGAACGGCATGCAAACATAAACAAAGTTCCTTATATGCTCATGGGGATCCTCATGAGCCAACCCACCAATCAACTCTTTCAATTGCAAGAGCTGCAACATGGTGCTTGTAATGTGGAACACAGTGTTCCCCTCAGCTAGAGGCAAGCGAATGGCACCAACTCCACCCACTAGATTTGGGTCATTGACATCATTGAGATTTCTGATGTCATCTTGGTGGACCACTTGGCAACTATTGCTTCCGTTGACACTCATTTCCTCTATTTTAAACAGCAACAAAAAAAACAAAACTAAAAGTAAGTAGATTCAACTATGACTAAAAAGAACACAATTCAACTCCACCAAAAGAATTTCAAACAACACCACTACCCGGGAGCGGCGCCATTTTGATTAATAACATTTCAAAGACACTTCATCCAATTCTAAGCGTCAACGATCGTTAATCAGTATAAAACCCAACTAAATGAGTTGGGGTTGAATCCCACAGGGAGCAATACGTGTTTCAGATTCAATTGGAAAGTATGAGCATGGACAAATCAGTCATAGGAGTAAAAGTTATCGAATAAAGACATCATTCAAATTAAGGGGTGACACAACTTTCAAATGGGGGTTTTGGTTTTGATTATCAACTACAAACAACAGTCACAACAATATGAATTAACAATAATAAGACGAGTTCTTTGGATGTGATCGATTATAGGCTAATATAGACATATGGGTAATTGCAACTATTAGAAAATAGCTAGATATTAGTGAGTAGGCTAGGCTATAGTTGAGGTAAACTTTATCTCGAACAATTTACCCCAAATCAAGTGATTTCTCTCGAAATAAGAGCAGCCCACACCTCAATCCATTCACTCTCTCGAGCTGAATGTATGGGATTGAGTTTAGGATTCACTCTCTCGAGCTGAACCCAGGTCAACCCAATACCCACAAACCATCAATCAATAATTTTAGCTCTAAAACCTCTCTCTCGAGCAACCCAAGAACACAAACATAGAACTGCATTTGCAACTACAATTCCTAAATTAAACCACAATTAATGATTAAACTCACTTCTAAATAGCATTTAAACTAACAATTAGCAATACCCATAAACTAAGTCATTACATAATCACATAATCACACCCCAAGAATTGGGGTTTTAGCCAGACATCATAAAAAGGTAAAAATCATTACCAAATTGATTATCCATCGACTGGTTAAGAGTGATTTGATCCTTACAATGCTCTAATTTGAAGATTCTCAAAAACCCACTTCCAAATTCTCAAAAGTGTCTTTTTGTCAATCCTTCAAAGCTTAGGAAAACTAGAGAAAAACTATCTCCAGATGCTAAAAACTTCACAATAATGTCTTAAGATAGATAAAAGATACTAAACTAAATGTTCAAAAATGTGCTGCAAAGAGTCAATTGGCGAAGTAAGTCGGGCTCACTGAACCAATCGGTGAGCCGCCCTTTGTTCTTTTCCCTCGCTCTTTTGCCTTGATACTCAGCATCCTCAAGGTTTGTAACTTTGGGTGATCTATCTTGGCTTCACGGAATCACTCGGTGATCCACCGACTGCTTCTTTTCCTCGTCAACTTGGTTCTTTCCTTCAGGGCTTGGCACACTGAAACTTTAGACGGTCTAATAAGCCACTCGGCGACACACCGAGTGCTATTGGTGATCCTTAGGCTCGCACTTCTTCATATCTTCATCTTGTTTTGTTCCTTTTTGCCTGCTAGTGTCCTTGCTTTGTTCCTAAATCCATATACCTGAAAATCAAGGATTTACATCCGTTATTTTTAAAAATTAAGTATTTAAGGACACCAAATCTATGTAAACAAAGCCCTATATGAGCTCAAATCTTGGACTCATCATGTACCCCATTTCTGATAGTCATTGGGTGAGCCTAGTGCAATGTGTTCCCAAAAATGGTGGAATGACAGTAGTGGCAAATGCAAAAAATGAGTTGATTTCGCAAAGGTCGGTTACAGGTTGGCGAGTATGCATGGACTATAGGAAGTTAAACAAATGGACCCTGAAAGACCATTTCCCAAAGTCTTTTTAACGTTTCAAGCACACCTCATCCAATTCTAGGTGTCAACGATCATAAATCAGTACAAAACCCAACTAAATGAGTTGAGGTTGAATCCCATAGGGAGCGGTATGTGTCTCAAATTCAATTAGGAAGCATAAATGTAGTCTAATCAACCATAGGAATAGAAATTATCGATTAAAGACATAATCATGTAAAAGGGGTGACACGAATGTCAAATGGGGGTATTGGGTTTTGATTTTCAACTAAAAACAATCACAAACACTAGGAATTAACAATAATGAGAAGGATTCCTGGGATGTGATCGATTATAGGCAAATATAGAAATATGGGTAATTGCAACTATTAGTAAATAGTTAGGTATTAGTGGGTAGGCTAGACTATAAGGGAGGTAATTTTATTTCAAACAATTACCCCGAACCAAGTGATTTCTTTCAAACATCAACAAGCACGCAAATTTAGAGCAGCCAACACCTTAATCCATTCACTCTCTCGAGCAAAATGTGTGGGATTGGGTTTAGGATTTACTCTCTCGAGCTAAACCCATATCAACCCAATACCCATAGCCCATCAATCAAAAACCTTAGTTCTAAAACCTCTCTCTCGAGCAAGACAAGAACACAAATATAGAATTGCATTTGCAACTACAATTCTTAAATTAAACCACAATTAATGATAAAACTCACTTTTAAATAGCATTTAAACTATCAATTAGCAATACCCATAAACTAAATCAGCCCATAATCACACCCCAAGAATTGGGGATTTAGCTAGACATTATAAAAAGGTAAAAACAGTTACCAAATTGATTATCCATCAACTGGGTAAGAGTGATTTCGTCTTGACAATGCTTCAATTTGATGAATCTCAAAGACCCACTTCCAATTTCTCAAAAGTGAATTTATTCAACCCTTCAAAGCTAAGGAAAAACTCTAGAGAAAACAGTGTATAGAAGTAAAAGGTAATTCAAGATTGATACTAAAAATCTCCAAGATGCTAAACTAAATGTTCAAAAACATATTTATAGTCGCCAAAAATGTGCTACGAATAGGCATTTGGCAAAGTAAGTCGGGCTCGCTGATCCATTCGGCGAGCCGCCCTTTGATCTCATCCATCGCCTTTTCGCCTTGTCATTTAGCTCCTTGGGTTCTTTAACTTTAGGTGATCTATCATTCCATCGCGAAACTACTCGGTGATGCACCGACTGCTCCATCTTGTCGCCAATTTGGTTTCTTCCCTCAGGGCTGGCACACTGGAACTTTAAGCTGTAAAACTAGCCCTTCGACGATTCGCCAAATGCTCTTGGCAATCACCAGGCCTGCCTTTCTTCAATTCTTCAAAAAAAAATTATCTTTTTGCGTGTTAGTGTCCTTGCTTCGTTCCTCAATCCATGTACCTGAAAATCAAGGATTTTTCATCATTTTATTGTACAAATTAAGCATTTGAGGACACTAAATCTATATAAACAAAGCCCTAAATGAGTCCAAATCTCGGACTCATCAAAGGACCAGGAGAAAATCACATTTATATGTTCTTATGGCACTTTTGCGTTCAAGTGCATGCCATTTGGATTGTGTAATGCACTAGCGACTTTCCAGAGGTTTATGATATCCATCTTTCGGATATGGTTGAGAACACTTTGGAGGTATTCATGGATGACTTCTCTGTGGTAGGTGATACTTTTGATAACTTTTTGTTAAGTCTTAGCAGGGCACTATAGAGGTGTGAAGTGGCAAACACAGTACCAAACAAGGAAAAATTCCACTTCATGGTCAAGGAAGGCATAGTCCTAGGCCATAAGGTGTCCATGAAAGGTTTGGAGGTGGATAAAGCAAAGATTAAAGTATTTGAAAAGTTGCCTCCACCTATCTCTATAAAAGGGATTCACAGTTTCTTAGGTCATGCAGGGTTCTATTGGTGTTTCATCAAAGACTTTTCTAAATTTGCACACCCTTTGTGTAAATTGTTAGAAAAGGAGATGAATTTCACTTTTGATGAAACATGCACCAAAGTGTTTGAGTGTTGAAAGGCTAAATTGATCTCAGCCCACGTAATCATTGGTCCTTATTGGTCAGAACCATTTTTGGTGATGTGCGATTCAAGTGGTTTTGCCTTAGGGGTTGTGCTAGGGCAGAAGCGTAATAAGATCTTTCACCCGATCTACTATGCAAGAAAAGCATTGAATGGAGCAAATCAAAACTACACTGTCAATGAGCAAGAATTGTTGGCAGTAGTGTATGCCTTTGAGAAATTCAAAACATACCTTCTGGGAACTAAAGTGATAGTTCACACTGACCATGCAGCATTGTGGTGTTGTGGTACACTGTCAATCTCAGACTCATCAACACCCCCAACTTAAAATTTTGCTTGTCCTCAAGTAAAACTTGCCAGTAGTTCAAAAAGGATGTCTCATACAGTTCTACAAAAGACTCAATCATGAATACACACAACAAGATTCAACTTACTCATGCAAGGATCAATTGTGCACTCAAAGATTCAAGTCTTGACTTCACCACTATCATAGATGCTCAAGCTCATAATAATCGCTACAAATGCAAGTTCAAGATCAATAAAGGTACTCAAATGCCCTCACAGCAAATATGATTCCATACTCACACACCATTTCTCAACAATTAATAGTTTTGAAATCACATACGACTCTCACACTCACAAAGATGAACACATGCATGCCTTCACCCATAGGTTTTCCCTTATTTTCCAATCAACATTCGTTTCAGCTCACTCAAGATAAAAAAGGTCTTTTCAAGGCTTGTAACGGGGCTGAGTGTAAAGGTATGGTCATTTAGGCTCAGTGGCTGCTACACTCATGAAATGTGGTCTGAACATCACTTTCTTCCTTTTCTTCAACATTTTAATTATGCTCAAAATCTTACCTAATTATTCAACTTCCAATGGACTGCCAGACTGCCCATTTCTTTTGCAACTTTCACAACTTTTTCATTCTTTTTCTTTTGCTTTCTTCTTTTCTCTTTTTTTTACATGTAGGGGTTCCATCTTTTTCAAGACCATGGCTCAAAGGGGAATTCTTCACACTTTTTGATTTGCCTTCTCTTTTCACCACACCCCAAACTTAGGCTTTTGGCCTAAGTTGGCTATTCAAACAAACCACACTACATGAGAGTTATGGGTGCATGGATAAAGAAGGGGTCACAATTGTTTAAGTTTCATCCAAGAAAGGGATAAATATCAAAAGGGTTCAAGCAAGGTTCACAGACCTCACAAGGTTGGCCACAAAAAGAGGTATATTTTCAAATTGTTTCACTCATCAAAATCGTTTCCTAAGATCATTTCAAGAGTTTGCATCACTTAGTCAACCGAACTAACGGGGAAAATTCTAGGTGTCACCACACACAATATTCAAGGTAAGTTCATCACACAAGGCATTGGCACCAATATCATTTGAGCTAGTGCTCAATGTTCATTACAAAAGACTCCATTCGATAACCGGCTAGTCACAATGAGATGCAAAAAGTCCACATAGTGTATATGCAACTTCATTTGGCCTCATCATAACCACGCATTCATTTCATTCAATTAAGAGCACAATTTAAGTCATCGGTATTGATCATAACTGATACTCAAATTTGCATAAGAACAGCCACAATCACACACAAAGAAGTGGCACAAAATTTTCAAAATGGGTCAAAAACAATTTTTTAAAACAAGGAGTCACAAGCTCAAACATCCACAAGTTAGAATCAACACATAATTTAAAACAAAACCCAATATATATATATATATATACACAAAAATATAAACACAAGAGGTAGGTATGGAAATACCTCACCCCACCCACAAAAGAAAAGCAGTTGTCCTCAAATACAACTCAAATAACCAAAAGTCAATAAAAATACAGAGAGGGAGGTAAAGAAGAATCATGTCTACTCAGTCGCTCCATATGTCGGGGCATCAATGCCCGGTGTAACACTCTGATCTTGGTCATTAGTGCCCGGGGTAACAGCAACACAGGCTCCACTAGAGCCTGCCATGGAAGTATCTGTCAGCGATGTCTGAATGACTGACTGTACTATCATCTCCTCTAAATTAGGCAGGTCCTCATAGATGGTCACCTTTATAGCATCAAGTTCCTCCTCATCCGTCTCCACCTCTGACTCAGCAGCAGCCACATCATCCATAGGCTCATCTCTGGTGGTCGTCGGAGGCATATCAGAACTGGCCGGAACACCTGGAGCCTCAACTTACTCAAAAAGTGAAGTGAAGTCTGTAGACTTCTGATAGTTCACATCCTTCCTCAGATCAGAAACATCATCTTTCAAAGTCATAACCTCGGAAGTAACTCCCTATCGACTCCCACAAGTCTCTACTCTTGCCGTGAGATCATCAATAGATGTTCGGAGGGGTGTCAAAGCAGGTAAAATTGCTCGCTCAATCATCCAAGGTAACTCGGCCTCTAGCCAGGAACCTCGCACATCGGCAGAATGGGATAAGTGCCCCATCTTGAGGAGCATGGCCTGGGTGATCCTAGTAGGCTGGGAAGCAGCAGAAGAGCCTGGGGCCTGGGAAGGAGTAGTAGCGGGTGTACCTGAAGTCCCGGGGTCGGAGTAGGGAAAGATGCCTCTGCATGTATGGATTCAACATCACCCTTTGGGGATGTATTTACTGGAGCTGCTCTCCTCCTATCTGTCTCATCCCGTGTGTACTCGGCCTCTTTATGCTTCATATCTGTGGAGGATATAGGTGTGACCTCAATGTCCCTCTTCTTATCATGAGGGACTCTAACCCACTGACATAGCTATGTGATCAGCACTGGAAAGGAAAGGAAGTTTGGTATTGTTTGGCCCTCATGGTCATCTCCTGTTCTATGATCAGCCCTGAGTTTAGCCTATTTCTAGCTATGATCGACCCGAGAAAGGCCGTCTTTGGGTGGCGGAGGATAGAATTTTTTTTGTGAAGGCATAATGGAGCTGCTAATGAACCCGAACCAATACCAAGCGGCGATGTTCAAGTCCTTATTCTCAATGGGAGCTCCTGCCTCAATCCACCTCGGGGTGGTGTCAGAGATTATAGGAGCTAGCCAGCCCTTCAGGTTATATAGGGTCTGTGTTGTAGTCAATTCTTTATACTCATGCTCGAATCCTGTAGCTCTTTCAAGTGCAGCATTGATATCATTGATGTTGCATCCCACTTATATCCCATGTACCACTGAAGATGCCACTGGTCTGAAGGTGTTGGCCTTTTTCTTTCCCTAAGGCACTAAATCACCATAGGCGGTGTAGAAATATGACCCATGTAGGGATGTATGGGCCTCGAGGCCTGGTGAAAATATCGAATATGTGGAAGCTGAGAGTGTGCCACACAAGAGTGTACTTGTCCACCACGCCATCCGTGGACAATATCTTCTCTTCAAGAATGGTCCTCAGTCCCTCGGCTTTTAGCATGTTGAGTAACTGGAGAGGAGGACCCTCAACTGATGGTGCAGGAACCACCGTATGTGCCAGAGCTGGCATGGTATCAGCAGCAGAAGGGGTAGACTCCGGGATCCCGGATGGATCTTGACAAACTCGGGCTCAGATTTCAGCTCGTCGGGTCTGTAGTGGCTGATCATCCTCAGGCTCGGAGAATGAGGCCTGAGAATGGAAAAAGTCCCCATTACTGCCGGAGTTGTGCTCCGGTCTCTCTGCTACGGGCGCTTTTCCCTTGACCTTGCCCTTGCTCCCTTCGAAGGTGCTTTCTTTCCCTTTTTAGAAGGAGCACCTGCTCCCTCATTAATCACGATGGCCCGTGCTCGTTTGCGGGGTGGCACACCACTCTCGTCCCAGTTGATCCTAGCCATATCTTCAAAACACATCAGGAAAAGTTAAAAATAATTCAAGAAAAATCTCAAAATTTAGTTGCAGAAAGACTCGCCGAACCAATCGGCGAGTCGCCGAATCACTTTGGCAAGCCAGATCGGACTTTTCAAAAGGAATGTCTTGAAAATTTTCCAGAAAAATGATTGATCGACCATATGCAGGGCCCTTCGGCGAGCACATACTAGCCCGCTGAATTTTACAGCATACTTTTAGGGGTTAGGGGCACAGAAAGGGTGATCAATGGACCTTTCAGTGAATCACCGAGTGAACTTGGCGAACTCAGGCTTCCAGCTGAAAGTTACAAACTCTAACTTAGTCAAATAACAAAATTAAAGGCGATCAAGGGGGACGTTGGCAAACCACCGAACGATTCAGCGAGCTCGACTCAGGTCGCCAAACTGCCTAGCGTGCCAAATTTCAACCCCATGTCTCAAATTCAAGCCTGCAGCCCCCAAAATCAAAATCAAACTACACACTTATGCAATTAGACTCAGACCCATTCGACCCATGCCACCAGGGTACTCAGACTTCCCCCGGTTTGGCATAAATGGGTCATTTGATGACTTTTGCCCTTAAGAATGACTTCAAATGCTCCATTATTGGGAAAAGTACGTCATTTAGCGCAATTGAGGGTTACTTAGACTTCACCCTACTAGACCCAACAAAAAATTACCGCAACCCAATAATTTATGATTAATTTTAGAGCACAAAACTTGAGAAATCAACAATTTAAGCAATTTAAATACATTTACGAAACTACAACGGGCAAATTAACATATCAACTACGATTTCAACATAGGCCTAGCTCATAACAACAATATTTTACCAAATGCATTCAAATTCAACTACAAATCAAGAGTTTGGGGTTCGGAAAACCAACTTTTTATTCGAATGAAGAGTTTGAAAAATTAGGCCGTAATGTAATCCAAATCCGAGCACAAGATCAAGAGAAAAAAGCAACAAAAAAATGGAAAATATGTGAAATTTAGAGTGTTGGTGCAAGTGTACGAGGCTAAAGATGAGGGAATATGAAAGATTTTGAAAGTTTAAACTGTTTGGACTTTTAAAACCTTTTAGTTCGTGGCCCTTTCGGTGATGTTAGTTGTCCTCACCGAACCACTCGGTGATCCGCCGAGTGGTGACTTACCTCGCCGAGTTTTACAGGACTTCCAGTTAATTTGGGGGTCCAAACAGCGGACAAAATTGGGCTCACTGACATGTTTGGCGAGTCACCAATTCATCCCTAGGCTCGCCTAATTTTACAGACTCCCACCTGCTATTTTTGTGAGTCCAACAACGATCCAAGTCGGGCTCTTCGACTAGTTGCCGAATGGACTATTGGCTCACCAACCTGTACTTTTCAAACACATTCCACTTTTCAACCTGCACAATCAACACCTATTATTCCAAAAAACAAACATAAAGAAATAAAAACTTGGGTTGCCTCCCAAGAAGCCCCTTAGTTAATATCGTGGCATGACGCAAGTACCCGTTTAAACATCATTTTTGGGGTTTTCCATAGTATCACTAGGCAACCCCTCTTTGTGTCTTGGATTGAGATAGGATGAAATCTGACCTATTTGGGTCTCCTATTGCTTAATTGAGATGGAATGAGAGGTCACCATCTGATTGAGAGCTGAGACATTCTCTTTTATGTCTTTCAACACTCTGTCATACCCTTCGACTTTGTTGAGAATACGTAAGAGTATATCTTCTATTTGACAACCCTCATTATCCTTGGGCTTTTGGCACTCATAGGGAGGAACATACCTATCCTCCTTCCCCTCTCTATTCCATCATTGGTTACCACCTGGCCTTGAGTAATTTGCACATTGACTTCCTTCTTAATTTCCTAGGAAGTCTACTTCATTTTTGTACAGCACTTTCAATTCCTTGATATTTTTGGCCAAGATATCCAGCTGGGCCATAATTTTTGCTAAGTTTTGGTCCCTATCTGGATCTTTGTTGATCTTGGTCATGCGATTGAGGAGTTGGGATGTTGTTGCATAGGGTTGTCGCATTATTCCACCCGGAGAAAATTGATCAGCCAATCCTCTATTCACAGAATCAAGACCTCTATAGAAACATTCCAACAACACCTTATCTGGGATTCCATGAGTTGGGCACTGCAGCAATAGTTTCTTAAATCTCAGCCACGTCTCATGGATCGGCTCACCCTCCAAGTGCTTGAAATCTAGGATGTTATCCCTAAGAATCATTATCTTCGAATAAGGGTGGCCCACTTGTCTACCATTTCTACCATTTACGCTCATTTCCTCTGTAAAACAAGGAATCACAAAAACCAAAACAAAAAAATAAGTAGATTCAACTATGGACAGTGACGATAGTATATATGAATTATCTGACAATTAATTAAATGAGGAACTACCAGAACAGTTAAACAATATATATAATTATGATGACTGAAAAAGAAGTAAAAATAATAGACAAAGAAGAACATGTAAATGAAGAATCTGCAGAGCAAAAAATTATATTTGATACTAACATATTTGAACAAATAAAAGGCAAAGAATTAGACCTAAGTGTAGAAAAAATATTTAAAGTACCAAATGATAAAAAATATATTTAAAAGACAAAGAGAAGAATATTATGTGGTAAGTCAAAAAGAGCACATAATAGACTGCAAATATACAAAAGGTAAAGCAAAAATACCAATAATAAATAAAAGAATAATAAATAAAGAAATACAAGCAATTCAAGCTAAAGAACCAATAAAATATGTACACCTAGGAGGAACAGAAATATTAATAAAAGCATGTTTTAGAGAAGGAATAGATACACCCATAGAAATATATTTAGCATATGATAGAATAATAGAACCTATAGAGAAAAGCATAATAAGTGCAGTAAAAGGAAATCTAATATACCAAAAATTTAAATTCATAATAAGTGTCAATTATTCAGTAGCAATAAATGATAGAAATATAGATAAATCATTAGTGTTATACTGGAAAATGTCAGGAATAGAATTAACCCCAGGTAGTAAGATATTTACAGCAAGATGCAAAAACCTATATGTATTAACAACAAAACATAAAATAACAGTGAAAAATAAAATAGATAGGATAAAAATAGAAAATCCATTTGAACAAATTGTCACGGTAATAGATAACAACGAATATAGCTATAAAGAAATTGATGTAGAGGAAGATCTAGAAATAGTAAGTGATAGAATAAGTACATCAAAAAGGATAAAAAACTACAGTAATGAGACACCACAAACATCAAGAAAACCTATAGAAATAAAAGAAATAGAACCATACCATTATTATATAATCGGGATAATGGAACAAAGAAAATATATCATAACAATAGATACTGGTCAAAAAGAAAATTATATAACAAGAGAGTTAGTAACAGAGGATGAAATAAACTCTAAAGAACACGAATACTCAGAATTACCAAAAGAATTTAAAACAGAAGAAACAGTAGAAAAAGAAATAATTATTGGAGGAATACTAATGATAATAAAATTTAAAATCTACCAAGGAGACAAAAATATCATACTAGGAATAAAATGGTTGGAAGAAATGAGGCCATATAACCTAGAAAAGACCCAATTAACTATAACCTACAAAAATAAAAAAGTAATAATAAGAAGGACAATATTATGAAAATATACATACTTGCCAAAATTATTATAACAGATATTATACCCCAATGATAGACACATGAGCAGAAGCTAACATGTGTAAACATAATTGTTTACCGGAAGAAAAATGGGAAAAATTACAAACACCAATAGTAGTAACAGGATTTAATAATGAAGGAAGTATGATAAACCATAAAGCAAGAAATATAAAATTACAAATATGGGATAAAATATTAACCATAGAAGAAATATATAGTTATGAATTCACAAACAAAGATATGCTTCTAGGGATGCCATTCTTAGAAAAACTATACCCACATATAATAACAAAAACGTACTGGTGGTTTACTACACCATGCAAATACAAAGTAGGAGCAAAAAGGGTATACAAATAAAAATAGAAAACCTACACCATGGATAAAAGGAAGTGAAAAAATTACCCAAAAACTTGAAAATATCAAAGCAAATGATCATAAAATAGAATTAATAATATTCTCTATAGATAAACTAAAAATCATTCAAGAACAATTAGAACTGCTATATAGTGAAAATCCCTTAAAAGGATGGGAGAAACACAAAACAAAAATAAAAATAGAACTAATTGACGAAAATAGTATAATAACCCAAAAACCACTAAAATATAATTTCAATGATCTAAAGGAATTCAAAATGCATATAAAATAACTATTAGAAAATAAATATATACAAGAAAGTAATAGTAAACATACAAGTCCAGCATTTATAGTAAATAAGCATAGTGAACAAAAACGAGGAAAAAGTAGAATGGTCATTGACTATAGAAACCTAAATGCAAAAACAAAAACATATAATTATCCAATACCAAATAAGATCATAAAAATAAGACAAATCCAAGGATATAATTACTTTAGTAAATTTGATTGTAAATCAGGCTTTTACCACCTTAAATTAGAGAAGAATCTAAAAAGCTAACAGCCTTCACAGTACCCCAAGGATTCTACGAATGGAACGTATTACCATTTGGATACAAAAATGCACCAGGAAGATACCAATATTTTATGGATAATTACTTTAACCAATTAGAAAACTGTATAATATACATAGACGATATATTATTATACTCGAGGACACAAGATGAGCATATAAAATTACTAGAAAAATTCATACATATTATCACATACTCAGGAATAAGCCTAAGTAAGAAAAAAATTGAAATAATGAAAAACCAAATAGAATTTCTAGGAATAGAAATAGATAAAAATGGTATAAAGATGCAAACGCACATAGTACAAAAAATAATAAATTCTGAAGAACAAATAGATACAAAAAAGAAACTACAATCGTTTCTAGGATTAGTAAACCAGGTAAGAGAATATATACCTAATTTAGCAGAAAATTTAAAACCATTACATGAAAAATTGAAAAAAGATGTTGAATATAGGTTTGATGATAATGATCAAAAACAAATAAAGAAGATAAAAGCATTATGCAAAAATCTACCTAAATTATATTTTCCAAACGAAAATAAGAAATTCACCTATATAGTAGAATCAGATGCAAGTGAGATAAGTTATGGAGGAGTATTAAAATATAGATATGATAAAGAAAAAATAGAACATCATTGCAGGTATTATTCAGGTACATTTACAAATCCAGAAATTAAATGGGAAATAAATAGAAAGGAACTATATTCAATAAATAAATGTTTATTAGCCTTTCAACTATATTCAATAAATAAATGTTTATTAGCCTTTCAACCATACATCGTATATAACAAATTTATTGTGAGAACAGATAATACACAGGTAAAATGGTGGATAACAAGAAAGGTACAAGATTTGGTCACAACTAAAGAAATACGGAGACTAGTATTAAATATATTAAATTTTACATTTACAATAGAAGTCATATGTACTAACAAAAATGTTATTGCAGATTACATACCAAGACAAAGCTATCCAAACTGAAAAAGAAAATACACTAGAAGATATGTTCAAAGTTATGACTATGCTTTGTACAAAAATGGACAATATAGACAAAGAGCTACAAACATTGAAATCAAGTCAGCAGCATGACTATAAACATGCGGAGATAAGTCGATCGAAAGACTCTAAAATTCCAGAGATACAAGGTGACGTTGGAAAACACCTTAAAACCCATAACAATTGTTTGTTACATGCAGCTACAGGAAGCACGGGAAGTCATCATCTACAAAAGAAGAGAAAAGATATGTCAACACCAATATAAACAAAATATTTGAAAAACCATTTGTACCAAGAAACCAAAAAGATCCGCTATTCATACCACCACAACTAAACACTTACAAAGACAGCCTAGGACAAGACAAAAAGACCTACAATCACATAACTAGAGCCTATACAGAAAATATACACAAAATACAAACTTTTTTAAACAAAAACTCTAGATCCAAAAATACCAAAAATCCACATGAAGACTATATTACCCAAAATCTACAAGGATATAACAAGCTGATTGCACTACCAAAAACAAGTTCGAATCTAGTAGCAATTTGCTATAACTGTGGATTATTAAACATAGTGTATACCCAAACAGGAGACGAAATAGCGACAATACCAGAGCTACACAAAGCATTCATGAACTATAAAAGGATAACAAAAGGGACATTGGTTTACATAAAATTCTATTCAGCACCAGCAGAGATACTTTATGACGAGATTAAACCAATTATACAAGTTATAAAATTGGGCTAACTAAAGAAATGATTATACCAGAAAAAATAGTAATGCGGGACGAAATACAAAAAGTGGAGATACCAGAGTTCTATGCAGGGAAACGAATTATTGGAATAGCTACTATTTTAAATGAGTTAACAACCAATTATTTAAATGGAAATTCAGTATGGAATTATTATTCAAGAGAGCAAACTATGATATATTCAAACTCCAGAACCTACACCATGGATAAAAGGAAGTGAAAAAATTACCCAAAAACTTAAAAATATCAAAGCAAATGATCATAAAATAGAATTAATAATATTCTCTATAGATAAACTAAAAATCATTCTAGAACAATTAGAACTGCTATATAGTGGAAATCCCTTAAAAGGATGGGAGAAACACAAAACAAAAATAAAAATAGAACTAATTGACGAAAATAGTATAATAACCCAAAAACCACTAAAATATAATTTCAATGATCTAAAGGAATTCAGAATGCATATAAAAGAACTATTAGAAAATAAATATATACAAGAAAGCAATAGTAAACATACAAGTTCAGCATTTATAGTAAATAAACATAGTGAACAAAAACGAGGAAAAAGTAGAATGGTCATTGACTATAGAAACCTAAATGCAAAAACAAAAACATATAATTATCCAATACCAAATAAGATCTTAAAAATAAGACAAATTCAAGGATATAATTACTTTAGTAAATTTGATTGTAAATCAGGCTTTTACCACCTTAAATTAGAAGAAGAATCTAAAAAGCTAACAGCCTTCACAGGACCCCCCCCCCCCAACAACAACACCACTCCCCGACAGCAGCACCATTTTGATTTAACATTTCAAGCACACCACATCCAAGTCAAGGTGCCAACGATCGTAAATCAGTATAAAACCCAACTAAATTAGTTGGGGTTGAATCCCACAGGGAGAGGTACGCTTCTCAAATTCAATTAGGAAGTATGAATATAGTCTAATCAGCAATAGGTATAGAAATTATCGATTTAAGACATAAACAAGTAAAAAGGGGGACACGAATGTCAAATGGGGGTTTTTCATTTTGATTTTAAACTAAAAATAGTCACAAACACTAGGAATTAATAATAATGAGAAGGATTCATGGGATGTGATCGATTATAGGCAAATATAGACATATACGTAATTGCAACTATTAGTAAATAGCTAGGTATTAGTGAGTACACTAGACTATAAGGGAGGTAATTTTCTCTCGAACAATTACCCCAAATCAGGTGATTTCTTTGAAACATCAACAAGCATGCAAATTAAGAGTAGCCCACATCTTAATCTATTCACTCTCTCAGGCTAAATGAGTGGGATTGGGTTTAGAATTTACTCTCTCGAGCTAAACCCAAATCAACCCAATACCCACAAACCATTAATTAAAAACCTTAGTTCTAAAACCTCTCTCGAGAAAGCCAAGAACACCAATACAAAACTGCATTTGCAACTACAATTCCTAAATTAAACCACTATTAATGATTAAACTCACTTTTAAATAGTATTTAAACTATCAATTAGCAATACCCATAAACTAAATCAACCCATAATCACATAATCACACCCCAAGAAGTGGGGTTTTAGCTAGACATTACAAAAAGGTAAAAACAATTACCAAATTGATTATCCATCAACTGGGTAATAGTGATATCATATTTACAATGCTCCAATTTGATGAATCTCAAAGACCCACTTTCAATTTCTTAAAAGTGAATTTCTTCGATCCTTTAAAGCTAAGGAAAAACTCTAGAGAAAACGGTCTCTAGAAGTAAAAGGTAATTCAATATTGATACTAAAAGTCTCCAAGATACTGAACTAAATGTTCAAAAATGTATTTATAGTCGCCTAAAATATGCTACGAATAAGCATTTGGCGAAGTAAGTTGGGCTCGTCGATCCATTCGGCGAGCCACCATTTGATCTAATCCATCGCCTTTTTGCCTTGTCATTCAGCGTCCTTGGGTTATGCAACTTTAGGATATCTATCATTGCATCGCGGAACTACTCGACAATGCGCCGACTACTCCTTCTTGTCGCCGATTTGGTTTCTTCCCTCAAGGTTGGCACACTGGAACTTTAAGCGGTGGAACTAGCCCTTCGGTGATTCGCCAAATGCTCTTGGCGATCACCAGACCTGCCTTTCTTCAATTCTTTAGTTTTTTTTGTTCTTTTTAGCATGTTAGTATCCTTGATTTATTCCTCAATCTATGTACCTAAAAAATTAAGGATGTTTCATCAGTTTATGGCACAAATTAAGCATTTAAGTACACTAAATCTATATAAACAAAGCCCTAAATGAGTCCAAATCTCGGACTCATCAAAGGACCAGGAGAAAACCATATTTACATGTCCTTATGGAACTTTTGCGTTCAAGTGCATGCCATTTGGATTGTTTAATGCACTAGCGACTTTTGAGAGGTGTATGATATCCATCTTTCGGGCATGATGGAGGACACTTTGGAGGTATTCATGGATAACTTCTCTGTGGTAGGTGACACTTTTGATAACTTTTTGTTAAATCTTAGCAGGGTACTATAGAGGTGTGAAGTGGCAAACACAGTACCAAACAAGGAAAAATTCCACTTCATGGTCAAGGAAGGCATAGTCCTAGGCCATAAGGTGTCCATGAAAGGTTTGGAGGTGGATAAAGCAAAGATTAAAGTATTTGAAAAGTTGCCTCCACCTATCTCTATAAAAGGGATTCACAGTTTCTTAGGTCATGCAGGGTTCTATTGGTGTTTCATCAAAGACTTTTCTAAATTTGCACACCCTTTGTGTAAATTGTTAGAAAAGGAGATGAATTTCACTTTTGATGAAACATGCACCAAAGTGTTTGAGTGTTTAAAGGCTAAATTGATCTCAGCCCCAGTAATCATTGGTCCAAATTGGTCAGAACTATTTTAGGTGACGTGCGATTCAAGTGGTGTTGCCTTAGGGGTTGTGCTAGGGTAGAAGAGTAATAAGATATTTACCTGATCTACTATGTAAGCAAAGCATTGACTGGAGCACAACAAAACTACACTGTCAATGAGCAATAATTGCTGGCAGTAGTGTATGCCTTTGAGAAATTCAAAGCATACCTTCTGGGAACTAAAGTGATAGTTCACACTGACCATGCAACACTGTGGTACTTGATGGTTAAGAAAAATGTGAAGTCGCTATTGAGAAGATGGGTGTTATTGTTATAGGAGTTTGACTTTGAAGTCAAAGATAGAAGGGGCTGCGAGAATCAAGTGGCAAATCACTTGTCTAGATTGGAGGTAGAGAAGAAAGCGGAAGTTGAGTTAGACATTGATGACTCATTTCCGAGGAAGCTGAGTTAGAGATTGATGACTCATTCCCGGATGAGCAGGCATTAGTCGTTACTCTTGATATCATTCCTTGATTTGCTGACTTTGCCAATTACCTTGTTAGTGACCTAATGCCTGAGGGTTTGACGTTTCAACAAAGGAAGAAGTTCTTGCATGATGTGGGTAAGTACTTTTGGGATGAACATTACTTTTACAGGGATTGTGCAGATAATATCATCAGGCAATGTGCGCCTAAAGCTGAAATAGTGAGTATTTTAGAAGCCTGTCATTCATCTCCAATTGGTGTATTATATGAAGTTAATAAATTTCCATGTTAGATGTTGATTCTATATTTGATTTGTGATGGGTTTGTGAAATATGATGGAATCATGTCGTGAGAAGGCTTAGAAGTCATTCGGGGTGTTTTTGCTTGAACAAGTTGAAACCTAAATTGTTTGTAAGTACACTACAATTTTCACGGACCATGTAAGGATGCACAGGCCGTAAAACCCTTCATGAACAACACTTTGGTGGTTGGTAGTCACTAATTAACTTCACGAGGGCCTAGACGGGTTGTGGTGCTTACCACAGACCCTATAGAGCTCTATATAAATAAAAATAAAAAATTTGTATTTCATTCTTTTTTCTTTCTGTGGCCCTTCCTAATGATAGATTGAGTGATGACATTCTTAAGGAAATGTGTCACTTTGTATAAACACATATGGGAAATCTGAGTACCCGTTAGTGTTGTCATTTACTATACATGGGTTCTAACTTGTTGTCTTTCAGGTACAATGGCAAAACAAAGTCGCAAGATGGCACCGCCGCACATCTCACAAAACCAAGTCGCAAGACGACACCGCCGCACATCTCACCTCATGCTTCTCCCAAACATAGTTCGAGTGAGGAGGCACCTAGAAACCCTGGGGTCCAACTAAATATAGATATTGAAGATCATTCCTCATGTGCTACTAGATTCCAAACAGTCAGGGCTACTGTACAACATACTCCTTCCCAATCTGAAGATAAAAGGAGTGGTTCTGGAGCAAGAAGGATCTAATTATGAGTCTTGGGCGTCAACTAATGACCCACAGCCAGTTGAGGGTATGAAAGTAGAGTGAAACAGTCAAGAGGATAGTGATTCTAATGAACCTGATGAGACGTTGGTGCAATTTGTTCTCCAGAGAGAGGTTGACTCAATGATGAAGCAACATCTCATTGATGTCTTTCGAAGGATGTCGGCCATTCATGTCTTGAAGGATATATTTGACAATGGCATACTGTCCAAGTCCAAGGGGAATTGGAGTGAGAGCAATTATCCCTGAGTCCAGAGTTGTGGAGGTGGACTTGCTAGCTTTTCCTGATATTCCTAGTCTATTCAAACAACATCAGTTTGAATGGATGACTAAAAATCCAAGAGAGTATGCGCGAAACTTGATGAAGGAATTAAAGCCTCCTATGCAGCCTCACTGATGAATTTTGCACACACTGAATCATCCAAGAAAGGGAAGAAAGTAGCCACAACGAAATTGGGAGCACTAGTTGAGGTGGTTTTTCGGGGAGAGAAGATTGAGATCTATGAATCCACTATAAATAGGTTTCTACATGGCCCAAATTACATTGCACCTACTACTGTAGGTCTTTTTGAGGGTCGCCACCATTTTATGACCAGTGAAGCCGAGATGGAGGATCCAGTCTCCAGGAAAAATATTATGAATTGGATTGCAAGGTTGATAGAATATGAGAGTGAGGCAGCAGCATGGGTAGATAACCCACAGATGCACATCACCAATGCCTCCTTGACATTTCCAACAGAGGTATGGTGGGTAGTGGTCTGTGCACAATCACGGCCAACAGGAAATGAAAACACCTTATCACCTTCTCTTGCTTCCTTAGCTGCTTGCATCATGGTTGGTTACCCATTGAATGTTGATACGCTCAAATTACACTTCCCTAAAGAAGCATAAGCGATCGTTATCAAGTAAAGAACCCAACTTGTAGGTTGGGGCCGATCCCACGAGGAAAATGGTTTAGACTTTACTTTAACTCACGATTATATTCGATTAGTCAAAGTACTTCCACAAAAACGACAATTAATAAAAAAGAGGGGGTTTTGTGAAACAATTATGAAAATTCAATAAGTAATCAGAATTTAGTAATCAAGGTTGATTGTTATCAAGCTGAGAAAAATAACTAGGGTATACGTGTTCCCCACAAGCTCATAA
>JAJOOS010081179.1:0-11054 GCA_029582725.1 Solanum chiquidenum | reverse complement strand
TGTATCCGATTTGTTTTACTTTTTCAAGAATTAATGTAATTGCAAACTAAATAGGGATAGATTGTAATTTCATATTAAAACTATGTGATTCCTAAAATTTATACTAACTTATATTAAGATACATTATATTTGCTTAAATATTGACATATTTTTATTTTTAATAATTATTTTAAAATGTAAATGTTTTTAATAATTATGTTAGGAATTTTGACTAGTTTGCTAACTTTTCCTTATTTTTAATATTCCCTTCTATTTCTAAAAACCTCTAAAATCCCTTATTTCTCTCCTAATTCTAAATTATTTTATAATGTATCCGACCTAGTCATTAATGTATCCGAGCTACATATTATGTATCCGATTTGTTTTACTTTTTCAAGAATTAATGTAATTGCAAACTAAATAGGGATAGATTGTAATTTCATATTAAAACTATGTGATTCCTAAAATTTATACTAACTTATATTAAGATACATTATATTTGCTTAAATATTGACATATTTTTATTTTTAATAATTATTTTAAAATGTAAATGTTTTTAATAATTATGTTAGGAATTTTGACTAGTTTGCTAACTTTTCCTTATTTTTAATATTCCCTTCTATTTCTAAAAACCTCTAAAATCCCTTATTTCTCTCCTAATTCTAAATTATTTTATAATGTATCCGACCTAGTCATTAATGTATCCGAGCTACATATTATGTATCCGATTTGTTTTACTTTTTCAAGAATTAATGTAATTGCAAACTAAATAGGGATAGATTGTAATTTCATATTAAAACTATGTGATTCCTAAAATCTATACTAACTTATATTAGGATACATTATATTTGCTTAAATATTGACATATTTATATTTTGAATAATTATTTTAAAATGTAAATGTTTTTAATAATTATGTTAGAAATTTTGACTAGTTTGCTAACTTTCCCAATTAATTAATGTCGGTTGGTAAAAAAAATCAATTCTATAATTATTTTAAAGTGTAGATGTTTTTAATAATTATGTTAGAAATTTTGACTAGTTTGCTAATTTTTCCAATTAATTAATGTCGGTTGGTAAAAAAAATCAATTCTTAAAACTAGGCATCGTTTTACTTTGTATCAATTGTTTTAGGCCATATTTTGCCAAATATTTTTGGGCTATTTTATGTCAATTTATATTGAATATGGTATATTCATGTCAATACCTAATGAATCTATTTGTGTATACATCATATAGTTATAATTATAAGTTTTGTTGATATTCTCATGTATATAAAAAAAATATAGTTTTATGTATATAAGCAAAATATAATTTATGTATACATACTACAGTTCTCGTATACATCAACTAAATTTACGCGTCAATTTACTGAATAAATTTATGTATACATATAGTATATTAATTTTTTTATAAGTAATTGCAACTATAATTGTTAATATTTTTATGTATACAAATAAATATAATTTGTGTATAGGTATTGCGGTTTCTAATAAAAATCATCATTTTTTATAATTTGATTAATTATTGCTAATCACCTGGTAATTAATACACGTTAATTGGGGATTGAAAATATATTTTCATGCCTTAAAAATAATCACATTCTTTTAAATGAGTTAATTAAAAGATTAAAAAAATATTTTTTCCCTTCTTCAAATTTGGTGTAACCTTTTTTTAATGACCTAATTAAGGGATAACTTTTTTTTTCATTCCTTAAAAGTAGCAACAACTCTTTTAATAGGCTAATTAGAGACAATATGCTAATTAAATTAATTAATTAGTGTTGGTTGGTTAAAAAATCAATCCTTAAAATTAGACATCGTTCTGACTACTTTGTATCAATTATTTTTGAGTAAATTTTAGGAATAGCAAACATAAAAATCATATTAGCGCTCTATAGCTATAGTTTTGCTATTTGCGCTCCATATCAAACATATATGATTTGTATAAATCGCAGTGATTTATATAAATCAAGCGTCTTTGTCTATGAAAATTGTGTTTGTATATGTATATGTTCTTTGTGTTAGACAAGAGTGGCGAATAAGATTAGGAGGGAGAGGAGATAGGCGAGCGAAAAAGGGCAAAGAGTGGAGAGAGGTGAATTGTATATGTATATCGGTGAGATAATTATATATATGTAACTAATATGTATATGTATCAATGATTGCGTTTGTATATCTGCATAAAATTTGAATTTGTATACAATTGAATCAAGTTAATATACAATTGAGTCGAGTTAAAATATTTGTATTTGTGTATCAAATCTCTCTTTCGCTTTATACAAACACAAATTGTACATTGTATTTGTATAATTTGTGTTTGTATAAAGCGAGAGAGAGAGAGAAAGGCAAAAGAGAACTGGGTAGGGGAAGATTTGTATTAGTATAATTATAGGTGTATAGGACGGAGAGATATGCATTTGTATTTGTATATACAGTCTCTCTCGCTTTATGGAAACACAAACACAATTTATACATTTGTGTTTGTATAAAAGTGAGAGCCGAGGGAGAGAATTGAGAGAGGCGAGGGAGAGAATTGAGAGTGGCGAGTAAAATTCAGGGGAAGAGGTGATAATGGCAAAGTGTTTGCTATGAATTAGAATTAAATGAAAATGTAGCTATAACATTTATTTTGAATTAATAATTTGCTATAATGCACAATTTTTCCATTATTCTAAGGCCAGATTTGCAAATACTTTTGGGCTATTTTGTGCCAATGTATAATAAGTGTTCTATATTCATGTCAATTTCTCAATGAAAACCGCAACATACGCCGCAATTTTCCTACCAAATAAGCCAGTAGAATCAAAAGACATCCATTATATATATATAGGTCCAATTCATAGGGTTATTTGGTAGCTGGATAAGAAATAAGTTGTACATGTATTAATTTTCATATAACATATACGAGTTTTGACAGGTAGATAGGAAATGAGTTATTCATGTATAAAATCATTATGGCATTTGGTTGGCAATTTAGAAAATTACATAACTAATACATGTATAAGTTAAATGAGGGAATTCATGCATTATTTTATGTGGGATAGAAGGTAGAATAACAACTAATACATATAACTAATACATGAATAAATAATCCCTACATAATTAATATATACGTAAATATAATACCTCGTTCACTAATAACTACTCTCTACATTACTAATACACACATAAATAATACATAGGTTCACTCATAATTAATCCCTACCTTACTAATACGTGCATAATTCTAACCAACTACCAAATGACCCAGTAGAGCCTTGTCCATATAAAAGGAGAGCATCCACCGTGAGGCGTATTTGGGATGTTCATGTTGAAGAAGAAGGAAGCTGACGATTGGAACATGTCAAAGGAACGGGTCCAATGAAGCTGACTAACGTGTCTACATCGAAGTGTTGAAGATGAAGGAAGTTGATGATTGGAACATGTGAAAGGAACAGGTCCAACGAAGCTGTACGAGTTTACAACACTGTTGTAGAATTAGAGTCGCACTAGGATTATACTACCTATATCTATTAGGATTATATTACGACTAGGATTATATTACGATTAGGGTTATATTACGACTAAGATTAGATTATTTATAATTGCATTATTATTATTATTGTTGTTGTTTTTTATCACGACCCAACCCACTGGGTCGTGCGAGCACCCACTCTAACGCCTAAGTAGGAGAACCCCCATATCCCAATAGTTAAAACATGTAAAAAATTAACAAAAAACGGAGTAAACGAAATCATAGGGTTTTCATAAATAAAATGTTTAAACAATTTAGAGTTAAAACTTGTAAAGTAACTAACACCCCCAAAAATCTAGTCTAAACAAGTACAAGAGTTACTAAGAGTACAAACTGGACATAATTAATAAAAGACACAGCTTCCAGCATGCAGAAGGAAAAGTAGAAGCTGCTGGAAAATTCTTCATCTTCATCTAATGAAACATCACCAACCTGCATCAAGACTATGTCAAAAGATATAGCAAGAGTAGTATCAGTACAAACCACACGTACTGGTAGGCATCAACGGTTAACCCAACGCCCACCACATAACATAAGAAAACAACTAGTAAGAGTATGCAATAAAACCCTTCGTTCTCCTCCTTTACCCTCTCTCGAAATACCTTCGAATCATGCTAGTACTCTAACTACTAACCACCTTCTCGATCAACCTACTTACTAGGTTATTGATCATAGCCTAACCATTCTAACTCATAGAAAAGTCCCCCAAATACAACTACAAGCATTTCACCTAACCGCATCACGTCATACCCTTACTTCCTCTTCATATTACCCAGTCATGGCCACATAGTACATTACGTCAAGCTTTCTACTAACCACAAATCCCTTTCTCCAAAGTGAAATCCACCTAAGCACTTACATCACGTACACTACCCCCACTCCTCGCCATTACAACACACGACACCTTTTACTCGGACATTAACAATTCTTGAAACGTTGACTCCTCACCTACCGTATCACATCCTGGTTGAGTGTGCCCCTTTCGGTTCACTCAACATCAAGGTACTTATCAAGTTTACTCAACATAGAAGAACAATCAAACATAAGTCCTCATAACCATAAAAACAACTCCGGTAAATACAACATCAATTATCATTACGAACAAGGTACAGTTTCGGAATCCTCAAGGCATACAATTATGTCAAATAATTGGTCCTCTCAGGGAACCCAAGCTGTTAGCATACCGAAACGTGATACCCGATCTAAAGATTATGCCGGAATGTGGCAACCGATCCAATAATAATGTCAAAACGTGGCAACCGATCCAAGTTAATATGTCGGAACGCAACACCCAATCCACAATCACAATCACAATGTATATCATCACAACCATACAACAAGGGTGATTCACAACAGATAATTCTTCATTCATATTTATTTACATTAGGTGTGGTCACCAAGCTTCATTCACATTCATGTATGTATTATAATGAAGCAAGAACAACCCACAACACACAATCATAAAAATCACCACCATCCCAATGAACTACTCATCGACGTGTATCACGTAAGCATTATTTCCACTATACCTAGCCCTAGTTCATCATCTAAGGCTTTTCCCTAAGGTTTAATCATATTTCATTCGGTGCACGAAAGCTTACGCATAATTCCTACCATTAATTTACATATATTACACAGTGAGCACAAATTTATAACTACTCAATTCATAAACCTAGCCTACCTGGGCGCCAAGCAAGCTGCACAGAGTTTTGGTCTTTGATTCTTGTTTCCGAGATTCGTGACAATGATCATGATCGAAAATCCACAATCCATCGACATTTTCACGCTAGAAATCTCTCCCTCCTTCTTACCAAACTTGGAGTAGCTTTTTGGGGGTTTCTAGGGTGTTTTACGACTAATTTAGGTATTTTAGGAAGGAGGAAATAGGATTTCATGCTATTTACATTCTGTCTCGCCTATCCCGCTTTGGCGCCAACTTACCCTGCCTTGGCGCCAACTTACCCTGCCTTGGCGCCGCCGCCCTAGTGACATCTGACCCGCCCTGGCGGGACAGTGTCCCAGAATTTCCAAATTTTTGTTTTTCCTAATTAACATCATCATCGTCGTCGTCGTAGGACACTAAGTATAGTTAATTTAGGACTCTACTATTCTCTCCTATATAAGGAGGTTGTAACTCAACATTATTTTTATCAATACAATCTTTGATTTCTCCATACTTACATGAGATTTCTGCCGTTTAGATGTTGTTATGTAAGGACAAAGTCAAAATTAATTTTGTGTTTTATACAAAAGGCATAGAAAGCTTTAGTATGCCTTTTAATATAAGCTACCCTAGAGATTGTTATTATGATATCTTATTAGAGATCACTTAAGGCTTACTGTTTAAATTATGTATACGTATTGCGTTTTTTTAATTAAAAAATCATCATTTTTAATTATTTGACTAATTATAGCTAATTACATGGTAATTAATGCGCATTAATTGGGGATTTAAAATATATTTTCATGCCTTAAAAATAGTCACAATCTTTAATGAGTTAATTAAAATATATATAAAAAAAATATTCTTTTCCTTCTTCAAAGTGGGTGTAACTTTAAACTTACATAAATATACTGCATTAAGAAAAATATTTACCATTTATAACAATAACTTTTTTTTTCCCTTGATCACTTTTAATCCATTTATAATACAGTTTTAATACACATTATAGAGAACAATTTATAAAACACATATAATACAAGTTTTATTGATGGATAATACATTTATCATACATTATAATACATATATATTCCATACATAATTCACTTTTAATATGTCACGATCAAAAATGAGTCATGAGTTTCACCCACTCTTAACTTCCTAAGTGGAAAAACCAACGAATTCAACCCCAACTTATATCAATTGTTCAACTTACGGAAAACAACCAAAATGCAGAAGCTAAACTTATTAAAGTATTAATAAAAGAAATCTCTAGAGTATATTACGTATTATCCCCCAAAACCTGAAAGTCATCACATAAGGACATGTATTCTCAAAATACCAAGTCTAAGAGTATTAAAGACACCAAAATTGTAACACCTTGAATCTCAAAACAAAGAAAATCCTAGTTTTCAGAAAAATCTGGTGCCAGTACCAACGGAACCACCCACGGACGTAGGTGGGACCCCGAACCGCAGGTGGGGTTCCGTCATTAAGGTCTAAGTCTTAATAGTCTATGATCCCACCCACGATCGACCATTACGGTCCGTGGTTGGACCTACGACTCGTAGGTCTGACCGTAGGTGAGGGTCAGCAACTAATTAGAGGGAATTGCTGATGGAACAACTTCAAATGGTCATCACTCTTAGCACAAAAGGAATTAGGTGGCTCATGACCCATATAATGATATACAATTGAATCCTCTTTCCAACGCCGCTGAGTTTGCTAAAATCCTATCTCCGAGTAAAAAGTTATGCTCGTTTTAATGAAGCCCTATCGGGAAGACTTAACCGACGACCCCTACCTACGGTAGGTAGATCAAACCACGGACCGTAGTCCCCTCCATGGGTGGCCTTCGACAGAATTAAGTTAGGGTCGTTCTGGTCTTTTCCCCTATGTGTTGGGCTCCTAAACTACGTCGTTTTACTCAGATTAAGCCTAATAACCTAGACAGAACATAACCAAAACCTTTATTCACTAAATATTCATCAAACTAGAGCAAAAAGAGAAGAAGCAGTCGACCAAGCCCTCTCCAAGAACGCAACAAGTTTTCTTCAGTTCCAACCCCGAAATTGAAAGATTTATCCGTGAATTTCGTCACCAGGTATGTGGAATTTCACTAATGGGTTCCTTTCACCCATTAGGTCCCTAGAATTCAGTCAGATTCTTGATTCCCTTCATATTATCTAGACCTAGGGTTTCTAGAATTTCAGCAAATTATTATGAATTAGTTACTTTAATGTTCCTAATCAAATTATCATGATTTTAGTATCGTTTTGTGTAGATTCTTCCTTAAATTTAGAACCCTAGCTATGTAGTTCGTTTAGTTCATGAATTACACATGTTAGGTCAAATATTTCAGATATACATGTCTCATATTTGAATGTTTCATTATCAGCATATTAATGTTGCATTTTCAATTAGCATGTCAGTTTTGAGCTATCCAGTATTACAGAAATTCAGTCATAATTGTTAATTACATAATCAATTGGGAGAAGCTTAATACCGAGTGGACTAGGGTCAGCCACCCTCAAGTCCCAGAACTATGCGCCCCGTAGGTTGTAAGTCCCCTCTGTGGGCATCATTTTAGTGATCACGTCAGTCATGCCTCTATACCTCTGACAGGGTATATTGGGTCCTCTCGATAGGGCGTATACATAGGACTCCACATTTAGCTCATATGATTTTATGTCGGTTATTAGTAGCTCCCACAGTCCAGTCAGATTCTATTGCATTGACCATGTTATCAGTTACAGTTCAGATTTCAATTTCAGCATGTTATAAACTTGGTCATTTTATTTAGTTAGTTCATGTTCAGTATTCTCAGTTTAGCATCATGCTTACATCATATCATTGTTCAGTATTATGTTTTGTTCAGCTATGATTATTGTTCAGCTTTACTCTATCATGCATGCTCAGTACCTTCAAGTGCTAACGCATACTCTGTGCTACATCTTCTCGTGATGTAGGTTCAGGTCCTCAGCATCCAGATCACGCATAGATCGGTTTTCGATCTTCAGTTCAGCAACATCAGTGGTGAGTCATCATTCTTCGAAGACGAGTGACATGATTATCCTCTTTTGCTTTTAGTTTTAGTTTCAGTTTTGCTAGATTTAGCTAGGGCATGTCCCAGCACTTCTAGTCAGTTAGAGGCTATTTTTTAGACATAGTTAGTTTCAGCTTTAGTGTTTGAGTTTGACTTTTCAGTTGTTGTTGAACTCTCACTTTTCATTATTCAGATAGTATATGGATATTCCCAATCATTTCAGTTTACATGTGATTTAGCTTCCATACAGTACTTTCCTAATTCAGTTTATTTAGTATGCTTATGATATGCCAGCGGGTTAGCTTGGGGTCACTCGTGATCCTAGGTCCCGTGTCCGCGTATTGGGTAGCTTCGGAGTGTGACATGACGCTCTCTGCCCTACCTATTGCTCCTTGACTATCACAATGTATGTAAATAGGTCTCACAGGTTTGGGCCAAAATGGAATATCCTCTAAGAAATTTTGAATTCATTCAGCTTCTTCACCGGCCTTGTCTAAGGCAATAAATTCAGATTCTATTATGGAGCGAGCGATACATGTCTGTTTGGACGATTTTCAAGAGACTGCTCCTCCACCAAGTGTAAACACATAATCACTTGTGGATTTTACTTCATTTGACCTGGTGATCCAACTTGCATCACTATATCATTTAATCACTGCAGGACATTTATTATAATGCAAAGCATAGTGTTGCGTATGTTTCAGATACCCCAACACACGTTTCATTGCCATCCAGTGAGTTTGATTAGAATTACTAGTGAACCGACTCAGCTTGCTAATAGCATATGTTATATATGTTCTCGTACAATTCATAATATACATCAAACTTCCCAACGCTCTGGCATATTCCAATTAAGAGTCACTTTGACCTTCATTCTTTTGAAATGTAAAACTTAAATCAATTGGAGTTTTGACATCGTTGAAATTCAAGTACTTGAACTTATCCAATACTCTTTCAATATAATGAGATTGAGATAATGCTAGTGCTTGATGAGTTTTGAGAATCCTGATCCCTAAGATCAAATCAGCAACTCCCAAGTCCTTCATATTGAACTTGCTAGACAGCATGCGCTTAGTAGCATTTATATCGTCAATATCTTTACTCATTATTAACATGTCATCAACATACAGACAAACAATGACTTCATGATTCAGAACATTTTTAATGTAAACACACTTATCACATTCGTTAATCTCGAATCCATTTGCCAACATTGTTTGGTCAAATTTAGCATGCCATTGTTTGGGTGCTTGCTTGAGCCCATAAAGCTAGGGCTGGGCGTTCGGTCGGTTCGGTTCAATTTTTAAATTTCGGTTCGGTTTTCGGTTTGGCCAAATGTGAAACCAAACCAAAATGAAATAAATTCGATTTGATTCGATTATTATAATTTCGGTTCGGTTTATTTCGGTTTGGTTTTCGGTTTAACCAAATTTAATTAACAGTGGCTTGTGGCATATGGATAATTTTAGTAAATTGAAAAAAAAAACTTCAGAAATGCAGGAATTGAAAAAAAAAAAGGCTTCAAAACAAGTGCTGACTTCAGAAGTGCAGGTATTTAACATTGTCATATTCTTTTGCATATTCTCATCTCTGCAGTTACTCAACAAGTGCATATTCTCATCTCTTGTGAGCACAACTCAACAAGTGCAGGACACAACTCACAAGTCTGTCACAACTCACAACTTTTGTGAGCACAACAAGTGCATATTCTCATCTCATTACAAGCAGGTCACAAGTCACAACTCACAAGCCTTTTACTTTCACAACTCACAGAAAAGCAAAAATGGAAAGCAGTTTGATCAATGTTGCTACAGCCTGCAAGCATTTGTTGCCAAGGAGCAGACAAATTTCAACAAACATTTAATTTGCAACTAACAATATCATTGACTAAAATATTCAAACAAAACTGATAATTCTTGTCCAAGCAATCCAGCAGGCAGCAACATTAACAAACTAGTCGAGAATAAAAATAAAAAGACTATCAAGAATCAAGACAACAATACTAGAAAATTCAACAAACTTGTGCCCAGCCCTAACATATAGTTAGTTACAAACTAAAGTCCAGTTGCCAGTAGGCAGCATTGCAATTTGCAGTAACCAAAAGATTTAGAAAACCAACAAAACATTGTTGTGCAACCTGCCAACCTCCAATGCAACAACTCCCAAGTTCTAAGTTCCAACAGAGAGCAACCAAAAAAATAACAAAACATTGATGTGCCTGCGAGAAAATAGAACTCTTTAGACAAATGATCTACATTTCATAATAAAATATATAAAACTATCAAGCAAGTTGTGTAAATAAGTTCTTTACTTACCCATTACCGCGCTTCACTAGTTGATAGTTGAACTTACAAGTTGCAACTATATATCAATAATACAAGATTCAGTCCCACTACATGCAAAATCTAAAAAAATATGAAAGAATTTGTTAGTTGTTAAGAAACACTAGTAAGAACATTATTTTCAAGATAATTAATACAAATACCAAATTCTTACCAAGTTCAAGTTGCTCAAGATACTCTAAATCTTCCTCAATATTGATTGGAAAAGGCTCACTTCTAAGCCAATCTTGAACACAAATAAGAGATTGCACAAGTTTAGGAGTTAATGAACTCCTAAAGGGATCAAGAACACGACCTCCTGTGCTGAATGCACATTCTGATGCGACACTTGAAATGGGAATGGCTAACACATCACGAACCATCTCCGCGAGAATAGGAAATCTCGGCTCATTAAATTTCCACCACATTAATATATCAAATTCATCACTATCTGGCTCAATATCTTCGGCAAGATATCTTTCCAATTCTGATTTACTACCTGAACTTCCACTAACTTCTTTATGCTTCTCAAA
>JAJOOS010081177.1:0-15703 GCA_029582725.1 Solanum chiquidenum | reverse complement strand
CTTGAATCTATCTGATTCAGAAATCTGGATCTGCCAATAACCTGATTTCAAGTCAAACTTAGAAAATATAATAGCATCATAAACTCTATCAAGTAAGTCCTTCTTATTCGGAATAGGATACCTGACCCATTTAAGAGCTTTATTGAGCGGCTTATAATTTATGACCAATCTGGGAGCTCCCCTTTCTTGCTCAGCATGTTTATTAACATAGAAAGCCGTACACGACCATGACGACCTCGAGTGCCTTATGAGTCCCTTTTGAAGTAGAGAGCTAATTTCTATCTTGCATAATTCCAAATATTCGGAATTCATTTGACAAGGCCTTGCCTTAGTAGGGATATTATCCTCATTAAAATCCTCTTCATAAGGTAAGCTTACCACATGCTTTTTCCTATTCCAAAAAGCATTCGGATGATCTCCACAAATATCAATAGAGAATCTGTTAGCCAAGAACTGGAAAGATTTCGTCTTTCCAAAAGAAGTTTTTTAACTTCTGACATGGTATATGAACCCTCTATAGAGGGAATTTAATGAATTTCTCTTTTGACATAACCATTTATTCCATCTTAATTTTAATAGGAAGAATTACATATATACTCATCTTATTTTATAATAATCTCTAAAAATTTCTACCATTTAATTTTTTTATAAATTTTCATCTTAAATACATCTCTATCATTTCTCAGATACATCCATCCCCTCTCAGATACATCTCTCTCATTAAGTAATGTATCATTCGCAATCCGTAAGCTATGTATCCGGATGTTTCCTAATGTATCTGAGGTCCTATAATTTTAAGGGATTTTTATAATTTGGAACAAAAAAAAGTAGAGTATGATGTAATTAGTTATTAACACTATGAATTTATTTAATTTTTACATTTTAATATGGTGAGTATGAACTAGAATAATTCGTCAATCAATGGAATTCCTACTAAAAATGTTAAAAAGGAAATTTTCGCAAATAGTTACTATAATAAATTTAATTATGCTCCATAGTTATATTTTGCATATTTACGGATTGTAGCTATAGTTTAAGCTGCCTCGTTTGTATAATTTGTGGGTACGTTTGTATACTTGAGCTATTTTTCTATAAACACAAAATAACGAATTTATACAAATTATATTATACAAAATTACATTATACAAAAGTTATACAAATTATATTATACAAATTTCGAATTATACAAATTTGAAACTTCAGCCCACGTAATTACAATTGAATGTTGGTCACGAATGATAATTAACTAAAACTATAACTATGGTGATTGATTAACTTATATATGTTTGCTTAACCATGTAATTTTTCCAAAAAGTAACTCATTTGTGCAGTATCTGATTTTACTTTTAGACAGGTCAGTTTGGGCCAAAGTAATGGATTTACTTGGTTATGTTCATATTTAGCCCATCATGATTTTATGTCATGTCTAATCCATTAAAAAACTGGATGAATTGAGCGGATCAAATGGACTTGGGCTGATTTGGTTAGTTCTAGATAAAGAATCCAGTTAAGCGATCGTAATGAACTAAGGGGAAACTAAGTAAATACCCTATAAAAGTAAAATAATTATAAATATATATTTTTTTATATTTATGTTTCACTAAATAATTTCACTATATACCTCTCAATTAATTTCGCTTAACTGATATTAAATTTGTATCATATACAATATTGATATCATTAAGGCTGATAATTTCGCTTAACTGATGCTACATCGGTATCATTAGTGGTGGATCTAGGATTTAGACTCTGTGGGTGCCAAATAAACTTATCGATTAAATTAATTTTATATTTGATTAAATTATTCATCTTTTTTTACTTAAAAAACGTCTTTCAAAAAAAGAGGTTCAAATGGGATTCGAACCCGCAACCTCAACCTTCTAAAGTTGCCCTCCGACCGTGGCACCACAAGCCAATTTTGTTCTGTGGGTGGCACACTTTATATTTATATAAATATTATATATATATACCTATGTATATATAGAGTTTCCGTCGAAGTTCGGGGGTGGCGTGACACCCCCAATGCCCTTCATAGATCCGCCCTTGGGTATCATATATTGTATTTGTCTCATTAAGGCTGATAATTTTACTTAATTGATACTACATCAGTGTATATATATTGTATTGGTATCATTAAGTATACTCTTATAGTATCATTGACTAATGAGTAATTTCTAAACAAGAAACCTTAATGATATCATAAAAATATATAGATACTTTTATAGTATCATTGACTAATGAGTAATTTTTGAACAAGAAACCTTAATGATATCTTAAAAATATATAGATAATTTTATAGTATCATTGACTAATGAGTAATTTCTGAATAAGAAATCTTAATGATACCACAACAATATACATATACTCTTATAGTATTATTGACTAATGAGTAATTTCTTAACAAAATATCTTAATGATACCAATACAGTATATATATACTTATTTAGTATCAGTTAAGTGAAAATTATCAGTCTTAATGATACCAATACATAATATGATATTGATTTAATATCAGTTAAGTGAAAATTATCAACCTTAATGAATTGGGGGTATGAGCTGTATTATTTTTTTTTGAATGAATGGGTATTTCTTGAATTACTTTGGATTGAAATATGAACATGTAATTATTTTGAGTTTTCTAACCTATTATGTAGTTTTTCCATGAATTAAGTCAAATTTAAACGGATTATAATAAATTAAATTTAACTTAAATTTATTTGGGTCAAAATGAATCAAATAATGAACCTAGATAAAACAATCCAATCAGCCTGCATGATGCAAATCGAAGCATTGAGATGGGAAAATTCTTTTGACCAGAATTTGAATATTATAGACTTTTTAAATTTCTGATTAATATTTTTGATCATTTAGCATTATTCCTTTCTCATATCCAAAATATAATTGATAATTTTGGACAAATGAAATTAAAAATTCACTGACTTCTAAAAAATAAAGAAGTATTTCCATTTTTGGAGAATAATTAAATGAAGAGCATTAATATGCACTTCAACCAAGAGTTGAAATTATAATTAGAGTTATAATTACTACCACGAAAACTCCAGATGGCTCACATGCATGCCCCTTATTAAGTGCCTCATATTGATTTATTAAAATATAATATAAAAAGTATTTTATTTACAAATTCAAAATACAATTATTATATAACTTTAATACATATTTAATGCGCTTCGAATTCAATTCAAAATTAACTCCAATTTTATTCAAATAGCCCTAAATTTTATATTTAAAATGGAGTTTTGATACTTCCATATGAATCCTTTCAATTTTTTCATAATTAATATTCCCTTTATTCATACTCCTTCCATTTCATAGTATTTTTTTGCCAGAAAATTAAAAAAACTATAATATTTTTTTATTTAAAATAAACTGATTTTTTTTCATTATTTAATTAAAATGTATTAAATTTTAAAAGTAAAAATATTTTAAAAGATAAAATAATATAGATAAAATATCATTATGACCAAATTCTCTGGCCAAAAAGATTTTTCCTAACTTTAATTGTACCATCTTCAAAAATAATTTTAGAAATTCCTTCTATTTTTATCCTTCATTTGGATTTCCTATGTGATGAGATCAAGAAGCTTTAATTATTTAGTTAGTATTGAAAATAATTATCTTGATCAATGTTTAGTTATTTTAAACGGTAATTTGACAATAATTTTAAAGGATAAAAATGAAAAGTAATATATAATTAATGTCTTAATATTCTCTTATTAAAGAGGGTGCAATACTCCAACAATTCATATTTTTTGAAATGGAAGGAGTAGTAAGTGAATTTTTGAACCTTTTTTTATTAATTGAATTGTTTAAAGTTCAAGATAGATTCTTGAATTTTTTTTTCATATCCCTTTCATTTATTAAAGTTTTATATTTTTCTAGAAGATAAATTACACTAATTCCTTTATTCTTATTTATATGTCGTCCTAACTAAAAATAGATGTTCCTTAATACTTGTCATTTTGTAAAATCAATTCATAAATAACACTATTCTTCTTAATTTACCCTTAAGAGTTATTAACCTTGAAAATATGAGTTGCCCAACATAGGAAAACTAAATGACTAATTTATATTCATTGGTCAATGTAATTTATCAAAATAAATTAATTTATGTTCATTTATTAAAAACTTAACTTCAAGATTACCTAGTTTCTTAAGGAACGTAAAATCTAAAATGATGACGTATACATAGAAATGAAGAAAGTACTTACAAAGTTACATCTATAATTTCACAAAGGACAATAGTGAAAAATACTTATAAAATTACATTTATAATTTTAGAAAGGACCATAATAAAAATTATACCAAATCATGCCCTTAAATATTTTGTTATTATAAAATACAAATAGAGGGAGTATGTTTTTGTGATGCCTTTTACATGACGACTTCCTATATTTTTTATTTTTATTGAGAGAGATGAAAATTTGTTGTTATAGAAGCATAGATATTTTGTGGGATATGAAATTTCTTTTCTTATTTTCTGTTTTTCTTTAAATAATTCTTTAGGAGAAATAGGTATACCTTAATTGGCTTAAATCTGGTTGGCACAAATTTGAGTTGAGTAAATATCTCTCCATAAAGTACATTGTTGCTATCAACAAGGATTTTAGTAAAGTGAAGGAATCTTTTATTCTTAATTAATACTCCATCTGTCCCTAATTACTTGTTCCCTTTTGAATTGATATACCTATTAAGAAAATAATTAATTAAAGTTTATCATTTTACCCCTATTAATTATAAAGTGGATAAAAAATTCTATATTTTTCAAAATAATTAGTCATTTAATTGATGATATAATAGATAAAAAAAAAATTGTCCTTTCTTGATTTGTCATAATAGACAAATAATTAGGGACAACTATAAAAGAAAAAGTGGACAAGTAATTAGGGATAGAGGGAGTAAGTCTCAGGTTTAGGTTAATTAATAAGTCTCAGGTTTAGTTTTTTTTTGTACGGAATTGCCTTTATTAGATACTCCCTCCGTCCATAATTGTTTGACAGGTATACTAAAAATAGATGTCCAAGATTAATTATCAATTTAAACAATCAAGAAATAGTTAGTCACTTTTTTTCAATTCTGCCCTTAATGATAGTGTAGTTCAATTGAAAAGTTATGTGGACTTTTGGTATTCTTGGTATAGTAGGGTTATATTAGTCAAATTACACCTTGTATTAAATTTTCCTTGAGGGGTGTGCATGACCTTATCCTGACAAATAATTGTGGACGGAGGGAATAATATTTTACCTTTAAGGTAAAATTCTTGCAGCAAATTCAGATTTAGTTGGATTTCAATATTGATATCGAAAGCTAGGAAGAAAAAAAAGTACGTGAGGTGCTAAAGGACACGTGGGGTGCTAAAGGACACGTTTTGAAAGTAAACAAATAAAAAGATAAATTTTTATTATACACGACTCTTCCAATCACCAACTAAAGCTGCTCCCAAATCACGAATATAGTCCAATAATTTCATATAAAAACTCATCAACTTTCATAAAGTTTCGGCATTCTTCAAATCTTAGCGATGATCTCAGTCAAACTTAGTATGTTTAGCTTCAAATAAATTGACATTATCACCTTTAACTTATTGTTAAAACAATAAACCAGACAGGAAAAAAAATAAAATAAATTTTAAAAATATTCTAGTATAAATGTGATTATGAGAGGGTAATAAGATCTCCGTAAAATTAAAGTATCTAGTTGAAAATTCAAATACTCTAGATATATATCCATATATGATAATAAAAGTGATGACATATACTTAACTGTCTAAACACAAATATTTTTCCCAAAGTTAAATGACAATGACAAATATATCAAAAGTAATAATACGAGGAATGGCCCTTTGATTTCTAAGAGGGTGTTTGGATTGAGTTAAAAATTACTTAAATCTATTTTTAAGTCAGTTTTTGACTTGTGAAAGTATTCTATAAATATAAAAAATAACTTAAAATAAATTAAGAAAATATTTAAACAAATTTAAAAGACCCTTTTCCTTTGTCTTTATTCCACCTACCAAATTCACTAAAGCAAAAGGACTTTGCACTACAAATAAGAGTAGAGCACCTTTGAGCCAACCAAAAAACATACTAAAATTTTGCTCAACATTTCATTCACTTCTCTTCCAAAAATGGCAGCAACAACAAGCCATGTAGAACAACAACACGACGTCGTTGTAGTTGTGGTTCCTCTTCCTGCACAAGGCCATCTGCACGCAGCCATCGAACTCTCCCACCGCATCTCCTCCGCCAACATCCCCGTTTACTACGTCAGCACCGCCGCTCACGTCCGTCAAGCTCAGTCGCGTGCTGTCGGCTGGGATCCACTGAAAACCACAAATCTCAATTTCATCGATTTTCCGGTAACATTCGAGGTACCTCCTCCTAATCCAGATGCATCCATCAAATTCCCTTCTCAACTTGTTCCTGCTTTCAATTCTTCATTGCAACTGCGTGAACCAGTTACAGATCTGGTAAATAAATTGGCTTCAACATCGAGGAGAGTTGTTGTGGTTCATGATTTTCTCACTTCCTGGGTTGTTCAGGATGTACCAAAAATACCTAATGCAGAGTGTTACTGTTTACACACTGTTTCTGCTTTTCTTGTGTTTTCTTACATTTGGGATGCTGCTAGACCACCTGTACCTCCTGAAGCTGAAGCTGTACTTAAACAACTTCCGTCTCTCGATGGTTGTAATTCTCCTGAACTCGAAGAATTTGCTAAGAAGCAAATAGCTGCAAGGGTTCCTGGTGTTGGAAATATTTTCAGTACGTCTCGAGTTATCGAAGGATTGTACATTGATCTAATGGAAAAAATGATGGGAGCTTCGGGTTTTAAGCATTGGGCTCTTGGTCCATTCAATCCTGTAAATCTGGAGTTTGACAAGAAGGAAACCGCCATCGACCGCCATTATTCACTTGAGTGGCTTGACAAACAACCACCTAGCTCGGTGATTTTCGTTTCCTTTGGATCAACAACTTCGTTATCCGAAAACGAAATCAGAGAGCTAGCTATTGGGCTGGAAGCAAGTCGACAGAGATTTATCTGGGTCCTCAGGGACGCAGATAAAGGAGATATATTCTCCGGTGAAGTTCGAAAATGTCTATTGCCTGAAGGATATGAGAAGAGGGTATCGGAAAGAGGACTTGTAATGAGAGATTGGGCACCACAATTGGAAATTTTAGGACACCCGTCTACTGGTGGATTCATGAGTCATTGCGGGTGGAATTCTTGTATGGAGAGTATTACCATGGGAGTTCCAATAGCAGCGTGGCCAATGCATTCTGATCAACCTAGAAATGCTCTGTTCATAACTGAAGGACTGAAAACCGGGATATGGGTGAGAAAATGGGAGCAAAGAAATGAAGTGATCCCAGCAGAAACTGTTGAAAAAGTTGTGAGAACTTTACTAGCCTCTCCGGAGGGAGAGGAGATAAAACGAAATGCTACAGCGATCAAGGAAGCAGTGAAGTTATCGATGATGGAGGGTGGGGTAACTCAGAAGGAAATGAAATCTTTTGTTGCCCACATCACTAGATAGATTTTTTTTGTTCGTTTAATATTGGTGATGTTTGTGCTAGTTTATGCGTACTTTAACCTTTCATCCTGTATCGAAATAAGTATTTGAATAACTCTATCAATCAAGTATGTTTCCCCTCTTTGAACTCGAGTAATTGGTTTATGTTATCGAATACAATCTTTTTCTTATTATATATCGATTTCAAATTAATGATAAAATTGTATCTGTGTGTGGCTTGTAAGTGCAAGACCACGAAACTCTTGAAATGTAGTACTTTCTTGAAACCTGCACTAAGGTGAGAAAGAGTGAGCAAGGTGCAGGGGTGGAGGGTAGATGGTGGAACATGAGCAAAGGTGGCCTAGAATTTTAAGATATCGGGTGCGGTATATTACCTTGGCTTAAACATGGTGGATCCTTTAAGCTTGTACAGTAAGTAGCACAATAACATTCTTATGCTTTTGATGGTGTACTGTTAATTATTTCATAATTTCTACAATTTCTCAAGATAAATATACACATATATATACATGATTTTTTCTGAAGTTAACGAATGCACATATACTCCTACATAAAGGGGTGGGTCCGCCTCGAAGTATGAGGTGTGGGGAGATGGAGTCATGGAGGGGCTGGGATTTGATGGTGGGCTATAGTTGTGAGGGTTAATGGATCTCCAATTTTAAAGCATGAAACACATTTCTAAAGCCCTATGACCACAAATTAAAAAAAGAAAGAGAAAAGGCTTGTCCGCCCGCCACTTCCATAATCTTCATATGCCTTCACACTCTGTACATCACGACATTTTTTTTTTGTTTGTGTGTAATAAATTTAGTTAAAGAATTTAATATTAAAACACATTATACAAAAATTAAATTAATTTATCCCTTAAAATACTTTTGAGGATTTTACAAATAAGTACGAATACTTTAAAAATAATTAATTGCAAGAATAATATAGAAAAATAATAATTAATATTTGTTTGATTTAATAAAGTGGACAACTATTCCTTCGGTCCAACAATAGTCTCGCAAACTTCTTAAGAAACTATAAATAGAAGAGAATCTTTTTACTATATCAACCTTTAAATATAATAAATATAATGACTTGAAAAATATAATAGAGAAATAATTATAATTAATGATGAGGGTGAGTTAGAAACTAAGCGTAAAATTATTCATTGATTTCATAAAGTGGACAAATATTGTTGGACGGATGAAATATTTTTAGTATAATGATCAAGTAATATGAGACAAATAAGATAGAGGGAGTACTATTACTCTCTCCATTCCTATTTATATGTCACCATTTTTTATTTCACGTGCATTAAGAAATTTAAGTAAATTTACTATTCTACCATTATTTTATTTTTTTGAAGTCAACTTTTCAATCAGTGAATATGAATTAATATATTTTGATTAATTAATTTGACCAATGAACATGAATTATTCACTTAGTTTTTTTATATTGGTCAAATGGATATTTTCAAGGCTAATAACTTACAAATGTAAAAAAGAATAATATTATAATTCATGCATCAATTTTATGAAATGACAAATATTATTGACCAGTTATTTATACTAAGGATGACATATAAAAAAACAAACAACAGAAGGAGTATTATTTTTGCTATGAAAATGCAACTCTATAAGCTCCAGCCTCCATGAATATGGAGAAAGAAAAGGAAGTAGGGATATTACTTTTCTTTCACTTTTCTTGTTCATCTTTCTCAATACATTGAAGTGGAGGACAACTTGGGCACCAAGATTAGTAACTTGGACAAGCAAATTTGCTACCATGGAGTGGCCTACATGGACATTCAACAACTTGGGCACCAAGATTAGTAACTTGGACAAGCAAATTTGCTACCATGGAGTGGCCTACATGGACATTCATTTTTTATTTTTTTTTGTTTCCTACGTCCGGAATCTACATTAGAGCTTCGATTAAATTCGGATCGCGCTCTGCAGGGCTCATTCGGGGGTGACGCTCCTAACAAGATTTTCTCCATATTCAAAACTCGAACCCGAGACCTCTGATTAAGGGTGAAACACTCCTATCAGTGCACCACAAATCATGTTGGTCGTGGACATCCACTTAAGTTAAATTATTTATAACAAGTTGATGAATTTAAAATCATAACATAATTATAATAATAATAAAATTATTTCATAAATTAGATATGGATTTCCAAATTGAGCTAATCAATAAGCAACAAAAAATTTTGCCCAACATTTCTTACTCTTCCCTTCCAAAAATGGCATCAACAACAGATCAACAACACGACGTCGTTGTAGTTGTAGTTCCTCTTCCTGCACAAGGCCATCTCCATCCAGCCCTCCAACTCTCCTGCCGCCTCTCCTCCGCCAACATCCCCGTTTACTACGTCAGCACCACCGCTCACGTCCGGCAAGCTCACTCCCGTGCTGCCGGCTGGAACCCATTGAAAACGCCATATCTCAATTTCATTGATTTTCCTGTTACATTCGATGTCCCTCCTACGAACCCAGATGCATCCATCAAATACCCTTCACAACTCGTCCCTGCTTTCAAATCTTCAATGCAACTACGTACCCCAGTTACAGATCTAGTAAATAAATTGGGTTCGATATCGAGGAGAGTGATAGTTATTCATGATTTTCTCACGTCTTGGGTGGTTCAAGATGTACCCAAAATACCCAATACAGAGTGTTACTGTTTACACACTGTTTCTGCTTATCTTATGTTCACATATACTTGGGAGGCTGCTAGACCACCTGTACCTCCTGAAGCTGAAGTTGTACTCAAACAACTTCCGTCTCAAGATGGGTGTACTTCTCCTGAAGTCATAGAATTTGCTATGAAGCAAATAAATGTAATTCAGGATGCTGGGACTATTTACAGTACGTCTCGAGTAATCGACGGAATATACCTTGATTTGACGGAGAAAATGAGTATTTCTAAGGATTTTAAGAATTGGGCTCTTGGTCCATTCAATCCTGTAGATCTGGATTTTGATAAGATGGAAACTGCCAATGATCGCCATTATTCACTCGAGTGGCTCGACAAACAACCAGCTAGCTCGGTGATTTTCGTTTCCTTCGGATCAACGACTTCGTTATCTGAAGACGAAATCAGAGAGCTAGCTATTGGGCTGGAAGTAAGTCAACAGAGATTTATCTGGGTCCTGAGGGACGCAGATAAAGGAGATATATTCTCCGGTGAAGTTCGAAAATATCAATTGCCTGAAGGATACGAGAAGAGGGTATCGGAAAGAGGACTTGTAATGAGAGATTGGGCACCACAATTGGAAATTTTAGGACACCCGTCAACAGGCGGATTTATGAGTCATTGTGGATGGAATTCTTGCATAGAAAGTATTTCAATGGGAGTGCCAATAGCGGCGTGGCCAATGCATTCTGATCAGCCTAGAAATGCTTTGTTCATAACTGAAGGACTGAAAATTGGTATACCAGTGAGAGAATGGGAGCGAAGAAAGGAAGTGGTTCCTGCAGAAACTGTCGAAAAAGTTGTGAGAACGTTAATGGCGTCTCCGGAGGGAGAGGAGATGAAACAGAAAGCTACAGCGCTGAAGGAAGCAGTGAAGTTGGCAGTGATGGAGGGTGGAGTAACTCACAAGGAAATGGAATCTTTTGTTGCCCACATCACTAGATAGATTTTTTTTCAGTTAAATAACGGTGGTGTCCATGTTAGTTTGTGCATGCTAACATGTAGTAATTGTTTAATGCTGTTAAAATACAATTATTTCTCAAAATTTCAAATAAATGTTAAATTTATGTTTGGGTAATTCATCTGTACCTACGAAATTCATCATTAATGTTGGTGGCAAAGTATATGCCACTTAGGCTGCATCCTCTTGGAATGCGGCACTTTTTTTTGAAACCCATTTAATGCGGGATGCTTCATTATGAGGGGAGGTTTTGGAGAATTGATGCAACAGTTGTTTCTGTTTGACTTATATATCACACATTCTAATGTAAAATCAATCATTTAATGCTTGTATGATATCAGGCGTATCCAGAATTTTGACAAGATAAGTGCATGATTACGAAAAAATACATCTTAAATATAAATTTAACTTTAAAATTCTTAATATGAACCATTGAACTTTAAAAATTATAGGTGTAAAATATATAATACTACTAGTTTTAAATTTTAATGCACACATTTGATTTAATTATATAAAAAATTTATAGTGCTAAATTTTTTAAGAATTTTCTTAAAATATAACATTAATATATATGATCTAAAGAGGGGAGCATGGATTCACGTGAACCCATGGCACCCCCTCTAGATACTCCCCTGATACTTGAGACTTTTTGAAAATTGTGTGTATCATCTACACTTTTTTTTTTGCTAATGTTTTGCATTGGATTCGAGCCACATGTTCATAGCTTTCTATTTTGTACGGTGCTTAAGATATTATAAATAAGAATTCCTCGAAAAATTTCTTGAGAATTTGACAACCAAATGTAAACACTTTCAAAATATATAGAATGTACCAAAATGTCTTTTAATTTTTGTGGTTTTAAACATGTCAGGTAGATAGATGGAACTAAGAGTTGCCAAAAAAGAAAAGAAGCATTCTTTTTTAAACGGACTAAAAAGGAAAAGTAAGACAAAGAAATTGAAACGGAGAGAATGTAACATAACTGCCCCTAAAAAGGTTATTAGTAATATATGAACTAGAACTCCATTTGGTACAATCATACAAGATCTTGTATGATGTCCCTTTTCTTGCTGCCTTTAACTCTTTAATTACTCTTCAAATAGAGGTTGGTAGAAGAGTTTAAATACCTCAATAACTTCTAGGTACCACATCGATTCTCGGTCAGGAAATGGTGAAAGGTCAACAATTTTGTGTATCTGAAAAGGGAGAAGATGCTTAGGAATATCGTATAAGAAGTTAACAACAGAAAACAAGAGACATCGTAAACCTAGTACAGCAATGTATATTCACAGAAGGCAATGTTAATACACGTAGACTTAAAGAACAAAATATACTTGCTCTGCAAATTTTCGAGTAATAATCCACTAACAAACATTGTTTTCAATTTTTTCACAAGGTTTAAAATCAGCAAGAAAGCACCAAGCTCAGCTAATAGTTTTTCGATCGTAAGATAATCATTGTCTGCTCTTGTTTGGTGCAGAAAGGTGTGGAAGTACTACATTCTGATAAGATTAAGGAGCCAGAAGGAGTACAATCTTCCACGAAAACTATCTTGCCCCACATCTAAAACATATATTCATGTTGTATACACTTCTTCATGCTGAGCAAGCAATCTTAATTCTTGTCTGATAGGTTAATTTGGTGATCTTGTTTGTAGACTGCACACATTCTACCTCAGTGAAGGAATGGGTACAGAAAATATGGCCTTCTATCAGATTACAGCATGAATGCTTCTTCAATACACTGCCAAACTGGACCGTTTGGTATGAATATTGATTATTCAAAACAGCTGAATTGAAATGGTCTGAAAATGCTTTAGCTTCTGTTCTATCAATAATAACAATAACAAAGATGACTATTGTTTCACCAAGTGCAAGCTCATGTTTAATGCAAAACAATGATTCTAAAATTAATCCATACTGCTAGACCAACAATCAATGAGCTCAGAATACCCTTACACTCTTCCAAAATCACTCTAGTTATTACTTCAGCGCAGTGGATGTGTGCGCCTACTAGGAGATATAGGATTAGAAATGAGTATATCCGGGACAAGGTGGAGGACAAGGTGCAAGAAACGAGGCTAGGATGGTTCAAACATGCCAAGAGGAGATGCATGGATGCCCCAATACGGAGGTTGGCTAGGAATGGTTTCAGGAGTGGTAGAGGTAGACCGAAGAAGTATTGGGCAGAAATGATTAGACAGGACATGCTGCAATTTCAGCTTATCAAAGACATGACCTTGGATCGGAGGTGTGGAGCACGGATTAGGGTAAAAGGTTAGTAGATAGCGATGGCGTTGTCTTGCTATCCGTTTGTATTTGTAGTCTTAGTATTGTTCAAATAGTTTCTTGTCCTTCGATTTCTATTACTATGTGCTGTTTTTTGTTATTATATGTTGTTTTTTGTAGTTCTATTACTTCTTTTTCTGGATTTGCTTTGGACTGTTTTTTCTTGAGCCAATGGTCAATCAGAAACAAGCTCTCTACCTCTAAGGTGGGGGAAAGGTTTGCATACACTTTACCATCCACGGACCTCACTTTGTGGGACTACATTGGATATGTTGTTGTTCTTGTTGTTGTGCAACGTCTGTAGTAACAAGAGTATGGCAAATGAAAGATGGTTCAGCAACAAAGACAATTGATTCTAGCACTAAGTTTTCTGGTCAGCATTCTTCTGGTGCTATTTATAATATTCCAGGAGTGACAGCTAAACCATTCCTTATAAAGTTGAACTATATTGCCTGTAAATGAGCTCAACATACCTTTCTCTCTTTCAAAATCACTTCACTAATAACTTAGGGCAATGTTTACAGAAACAAGAGTAGGGCGGAATAGATGGTTTAACTACAAAGACGAATTTCCTACAACTATTTTCTCCAGTCACCCATTCATTCTTTTGCATAATTATACCATTCCATGAATAACAGAGACAATTCCTTCGACCCTCTGAAGCCCCTCCTCCACTTTCGGAGACAAATTTCTACCACTATTTTCTCCGGTCACCATTCCCATTCATTCTCTTGCGATATTAATATTATTCCATGAGTAACAACCAGACAATTCCTTTCACACTCCCAAGCCCCACCATTAAATTAGACAGAGAATCAGTAACCTCGAAGGATGAGTATTAGGTTTTACATTAATTTGGCATTTGGAGTTCCAACAGCGTTAGCATAAATGTACACAGTATTATTGGCATCAATAGCATGGGCACTCTACAGCATGCTTGATGGTATTGGAGCCAGGTGGCTAGTGGATCTCTGAGATGGAAGTTTATCATAGTACGTCTGTCTTATACAGGTGAACAAATCCACAGGTCCTCCACTACAACAACATCGAATATCCCAATGACGAATATGCTGAAAAGGAATATATATCACAATCTGCTCAATCACACTAGGAAGAAACACGATACAAGTCATTCTGTTTTAACCCTGAATGGCTTGAACAGCTCAGAGAAAAGCCTAGGAAGATAGGAATGCTACCGAGTGCACTACATTGGCACAATTAAGTGGGAACTTGACAGGTCTTGCAGCTACTAAGCTTTCAAAAGGGCTAGCCCACCAGCCGATACTAAGAGCTTAATGCAACAAACATAGGTAAGCTGTTTCAGCTTTCTGCTATAGAAACTAAGCTACTCTTTGTAGTTAATGGAAGGTAAAGATTTGATTGACCAATTCCAAAGTGTAGTTGCATAAGATTATGATATGACGAATGATTCCACAAAGCTGATATGGTTGAATTCAACTTTTCACTATGTGACATTGGTTCAAACAGCATAAAATAGTTACAAAAGCTAGGTCTTGTCTAGTTGCAACTCTTCTCATCAGAACCTCTTCCAGATTTTCTCATCATTAATAAGTCTCTTATTCAATTGAAGAAGAACACTGACAGATGGAGTGGAGTAATAGTTACATATTTCTCGTTCCCCCTCCCTCAAAAGCAACTCCTCCATTTGCCTTTTTGTCTTTAGAGACTAGATTTACTTGTGCAGTTGTGCTTCACAACCATTGCATCATTAATGAGTCTCTTATTCAATTGAAGAAGAACACTGACAGATGGAGTGGAGTAATAGTTACATATTTCTCGTTCCCCCTCCCTCAAAAGCAACTCCTCCATTTGCCTTTTTGTCTTTAGAGACTAGATTTACTTGTGCAGTTGTGCTTCACAACCATTGCATCATTAATGAGTCTCTTATTCAATTGAAGAAGAACACTGACAGATGGAGTGGAGTAATAGTTACATATTTCTCGTTCCCCCTCCCTCAAAAGCAACTCCTCCATTTGCCTTTTTGTCTTTAGAGACTAGATTTACTTGTGCAGTTGTGCTTCACAACCATTGCATCATTAATGAGTCTCTTATTCAATTGAAGAAGAACACTGACAGATGGAGTGGAGTAATAGTTACATATTTCTCGTTCCCCCTCCCTCAAAAGCAACTCCTCCATTTGCCTTTTTGTCTTTAGAGACTAGATTTACTTGTGCAGTTGTGCTTCACAACCATTGC
>JAJOOS010081175.1:0-18460 GCA_029582725.1 Solanum chiquidenum | reverse complement strand
GGAGGCAAGATTGGGGAACTTCCAACAACCTACCTAGGCATGCCTCTGGGAGCAAATAGCAAGTCCAAAGGTATTTGGAATGGGGTCCTAAAGAAATGTGAAAAGAAACTCACCAACTGGAAAAGTCATTACCTCTCCTTGGGAGGCAGACTAACTTTAATCAATAGTGTCCTTGATGCACTACCTTCCTATATGATGTCAGTATATCCAATGCCTGCAAGTGTATCTAAGAGCATCGATGCCCTTAGGAGAAATTTCCTATGGCAAGGCAGTGAAGACAAAAAGAAGTTCCACCTAGTTAAATGGGAGGAACTGATAGTGAACAAGGATACAGGTGGCCTAGGCATCAGGAACTTAAGGAAGCAAAACCAAAGCCTCATGTTGAAGTGGCTGTGGAAATTTGCCAATGAAGATCATACGCTTTGGAAGGAGGTCATCATAGCAAAGTATGGCATGGAGGACAAGTGGATGACAAAAGTGGTTAACACTCAATACAACTGCACTGTATGGAGAGCAATCAGGAACCTGTGGGAGATGGTCAAAAGACCTCCTTCTGGGAGGACAAATGGAATGGAGCAACACCCATGAAACAGCTGCATCCGGAACTATACATCTTATGTCAACAACAACAGGCAACAGTGGCAACAATGTGGACTGGTCAAGGCTGGAATTTGTTCCTAAGGAGACACCTAAACAACTGGGAAATAGAAGGTAATTGCACTCCAGAATTCAGTAGATAATTTTAGCAATCTTACTGAGGAGAAGGACTCACTGGCTTGGCAGAGTGACATTCATGGTAAATTCTCAGTCAATTCAGCATATAGGGCACTCAACAAGACTGCAGACCAAGAGACAGACTGGCCATGGAGGATGATCTGGAAACCAAAGGTGCCCTACAAAGTGAATTGCTTTTTGTGGTTGCTGTCAAAAGAAGCGGTTCTGACCCATGAAAATCTGAAGAAAAGAGGATATCAATTTGCCTCTAGATGTACTCTGTGTGGAGAGCAAGCAGAGACAATCAAACATCTTTTTTTACACTGTAAGTGGACTGAGCAGCTATGGAGAATGTTCATTTGCCTGAAAGGAATTACGTGGGTGAAACCAGGAAGCATCAAAGGAGTTCTAAGTAGCTGGATTAGGGATGGCAATGCTTCAAAGGAGGAGAGATGGAAGTTTGTCCCAGCATGCGTTTGCTGGACAATTTGGAAAGAGAGGAACAATAGGAGCTTTGAGAATGTACAGAATAGCCTTCAGAAGATTAAAATGAATTGCTTAGCTCTTCTCTATTTTTGGTGTAAAGAAGATATTTTAGCTAGAACAGAAGACATCTTTGATGTACTAGATTGTTTATAGGCATCAATCTAATTAAGTCAAAGATTCTGTAAGATGTAATACTTTTTTTGAAGGGGAACTACACTTTTGGTTGTAGTTTACCTGTGGATATCTATAGACTAATGTTACCAGCCTCAAAAAAAAAACCTCGCTAAATTAATATAGGTGGAACCATGAAATATTATTATTTTGTAGAGGTATTATTTAATCTATAAAAAGAGGGTTTTGAGATTCAATGAAAGAAATCATTTATCATTGTATCTTACTAAGTTATGTATCATATTTATTGAATTCACATAAAAAATAAATTTATTATACATAAAGTACAATGAATATATCAAAATCATGGTATCTTACTAAGTGCCCGTTTGGATTGACTTATTTTAGGTGCTTTTAAGCCAAAATAGCTTTTAAGCAGTTTTGAAGTGTTTAAGTAAAGTTAAAAAGTGCTTATACGCACTTATTTTAAACCCAAAATAACAAAAATAAGCCAAAAGTCATAAGCCAAAAGCCAATCGAAACAGGCCCTAAATAATGTATCATATTTATTGAATTAACATAAGAAATAAATTCATTATACATAAAGTATAATGTATGAGTATCATTTTATTGTACTACATTTTTTTGTTAAATGATTCATTAGAAAAATTAATGTTTGAAGAAACGAGTGCTTTGTTTCTAGCTAAATGCCTCGGGTGTCTTGCCGCCTTTCTGCACTATTTTCTTTTCAAAACACTGTCTCCTCAAACTCTCTTGGTCACTGCTGTATTAATTTGATTTCTGATTATTTTGAAGCATCTTTTCTTTTCTTTTTTGAGAATTGGTAACATGATTATTTTGAAGCTTTATCAATATATAATTCCAGTAACTTGAATGCATAACCTCATCTTACAGGTAAAGGGGAAATATGCATAATCCCACAACTGTAACACTGAACTCGGTACATTCTTATCTACACTTCTGTCAAAAGCCAAGTTTCAAATCTCTCGTTAAACGACCAAAATATGTCTTGTGGCAGTTGTACAAGTGAATATACTCAGTAGACATGGGGATCACAGGCTTCCATTTTTGCATCGCTGAAGCATATAAGGGAACACAAACACTTTTAACGCAAATACAATAATCCAATACCAAAGTATAGCAATTAAGAAACTTTAAAAGCAAAAATGAAAACAGAAATCAAATAAGAATATATAAAAAATACTGAATTTGCAGCTCCAAAAAACTGTCACTAGGCAACATCAAACTACTTTTATCGAAGATATTGTGCAGGCTATTTCTAACCTGTAACTCCGGATAGCACATTTGAGTTGCACACATTAGGCCATTATCCAGTGCGGAAATTGAACCATGATGATCCCCTTCAATTGTAAGAGCATTTGCTAGCTGAGAATTGAAGTTGCAGTACCATAACCTCCCGGAAAACCTTCAAGAAAATAATGCAATTTAATCACAATAAATCTAGCACGTGCAAAGTCAAATTTAACACCGACTTAGAACTCAATGGTGAACCTTTTTAGAGCTGAATACACTTATTAAACTATTGGCGATCATATCTAATTATACTTGGCATAAACATGACGGGCATATCAATAAAATAACCAAGAACTTTAAGTGCCCATAAAATAAAGGAGGGAATCAGTAATGTTGGCATTTGGCAAGTAGAAACGATACTTAAATTGCTTGAGATTAGAAAAGATGCTACTTATCTGATATTTACAAGAAAGGCGCTTAGATTGTTGTAACATCCCTATCCTCCAACCCTTCATTTTGAGTATTTGAATCTTGTTCCTTGATGTGAAACTTTCCATAAGTCCATATAGTGTTCTGGTACTTGTCAGGATGGTTTGGATTGGGATCCAAGAGGCTCAGATGATATTTGGACTCAAAAATCAAAATTCAGCAGTTGCAGATTTAATTTATTTTATTTTTGTTGTGCGTCACAATTGCGGTTAGTGAGGCTCGCTTTTCCGACATATTAGGATATGGTGAAAGTTCATTTTGCAATGAGCCTATCATGATTGCAGAGCCACAAAAGCACCAAGGCATCACAATTGCGATCGATGGATCCCTGATTCCCTGTAGTATAAAAGGGCTGAATTCGGGATTTTTGACATTTTAGCTCCATATTTTTACGAGCTAAGCTACGGGCAGAGGGATTTTTGGGTTGCATTCAACATATATCCCCAAGACGATGATCTACACCTAATCTTGGTGATTGTACACAATCATGCTAGATTTGAGTCTTTAAACATGGAATTTGAAGTGTAAGATTGAGGATACAGGACATGAACTCTAGAATCATTAACGTTGGGATTTGAGCATGTAAATGGACATGAAATGAAAATCTAAGCAAAAACTTGGAATTCTTAGCTAGTGGGTTTTGACCGTGGGGCTCAAGTTTGACTTTTAGAGTTGACTTTAAGTATTAACTTATGGGATTGAGTTCCTAGCCTCTTTTGACGTTGTTAAGTATTCTTTTGGCTAGAGTTGAGCCGTTTGGATGTGTTCAGGTGTGGAAAGGCATTCTTTAGGGGGTTAACACTAGCTTGATTAAGCTTCTTTATCTCAATATGGGAATTTTTCCCAAACTTTATGTGTTATGTTCTTTGTATTGAGAGGGTAGCATAAATATGGCGTGACAAGCATATATACAACTACCCGGCAATTGAAGGGATTTATTTGGTGCAAGAAATATTGGAGAAGAATATTATTGAATTGTGGATCCTTCGGGGTGGCCCAGTGGTTTGGGCTTGGGACTTCCATGTTGAAGGTCTCAAGTTCGAAAGCCCTTGCCAGGGAAAGCAAGGGGTTTTCCTTCTGGGTCAAGCTCGTCACACCGGACTTGCCTAGTGCGGGTTACCTCTCCTGTGTGGTTTGCGAGCTATTGCATAGGAGTGGGGGTTTTACCCTGTGCACACCCAAAGGATAGCGGCTACGGGTTTCCCTTGTTATCAAAAAAAGAATATTATTGAATTGTGTATTTACATTATTACATTGAGATCCTATTTATAGACACAACATTAGGACTCCTTTTCCAACTAGGACACTACATTAAAAACCTTTTCAAAGTATGATCTACATGCTATTCTTGTTCCTATTCATGTTCTAACTTCTAACACTCCCCTCAAGCTTGGTGCATACAAGTCATATGTACCGAGCTTGTTACAGATGCAATTAATACGAGCATGGGTGATGGGCTTGGTGAAGATATCTATAAGTTGATCCAATTGAGCTTCCGAGTCATTTGGTGAGCCTCTTTGCTTTTCGGAGGATCCCTTTTAGTATGCTTTGTTATTTCAGTTGTTAGGATGATTGGGGGTCTTGTCCCGACATCCCTCATAGTTTTAGAGGCTTCATAGATGGATAGTTATAGTTCGTTAGTCTTTCCATTTTCAGTTGTTTATGTTAAGACTAGAGTTACCACTTTGGCTAGTTGAATGTTTATTTCTAAAACATTCCAAGTTTATTTTGAGACAGTTGAGTGAAGTTGCATTTGTTTTCTCTTATTAATGCTTAAAGTCTTCCGCTGAGAGTCTAGCCAGGCCAAGGATTCACTTGGGGCCAGCAATGGTTCTCGAGTGTCAGTCCTGTCCAGGGTGTAGGCTCGGGGCGTGACAGATACTCTACCTCTTGATGGTGTTGGTTTTCGCAGAACACTAACAAAAGGTGAGGTGAAACTACGTAAGTGACGTTTGTGGAGTCCCCAAAAAGATGCACAAAACTATGCAAATTAGATTTGAGGAGTCACCAAAAAGAAGCACAGTGCTACGCAGTTCAGATATGAGAAAGTTGTTTGGAAAGATGCACGGTGCTACACAAATCAGATATGAGAAAGTAGTCACCGAAAAGATGTACGATGCTATGCAAATCAGATATGAGAAATTAGTCATTGAAAAAACCAAGGCACTACACAAAAACGAATTTGAGAAAGTAGTCACTAGAGAGTTGCACAGTGCTGCACAACTCAAATCTAAGAAGCCACACGAAAGAAGTAAGGTGACTACTTTTATTGTCCTGAATGCTTCTCAAATCAGTCTTTCACAGCATGATCATTTTTCATGCACATAGTATTTCCCCAACTTTTGCTAACATAATCATTGGTCAGACGGGCGGCTAGATAAGTTATAAATTATAACCATCTGCCGGTTGCGTAAGTTTTTTTAATTTCTCTACCAAGATTATAGAGGCTCTGATACCATGTTAGAAATAGTGGAGAAGAATTGGGTATCTACATCATAACATTTAGACCTTTATTTATAGACACTACATTAGACTCCTTTTCCAACTAGGACACTACATCACAATCCTTTTCCAAGTAGGATTCTATATGTTATTCTTGTTCCTTTTCACATTCTAATACTTGGAATGCTAGAGTGTAGCTTTACGTTCCATACATGTACTATAATGACATGATTTATCTCTATATTTGTTGAAGTTATAACTTAACTTCTACATGCTATACATTGTATTTCTTTCTCTGCTCCTTATCTTGATATGATACTATTGTAGAGTTGTGATATGGAGATTTGGGATTGTGTGAGTTAGATATTGACATAGTGATGGGGATCGTGGGAGTCCAATTTGATACAGAGATGTGGGGACTATTGAGTTCGTGAGATTATTGGTATGAACAATGTGTACGTGTGGATATGACTTTGTCCCTCATAAGTCACAACTTGGTACCTCCCTTGCGGTGTGCACGCTAGTTACGTTGAAAGTTGATTCCGTTGAGTTGGTTTATACAAGTGTTAAAGATTGAATCCTTAGTGCATTTCTTAACTTCTGCTTGATTTTAATTGATTATTTGAGTTGCACATGTCTATCTTTTATGTATTGTGATGGTTGTTTATTGATATTAACAGCTTACTAAATGCATGTCTTTTGTTCCATTTCCTTCTCCTTTTTCTCTCTTTCAATATTTTGTACTTGTTGAAGGTATTGGTTTATTATTAGTAACGTTCGACACTACTCTATTAGGAGCGGTCTATGATACTTGTTGAGTACATTTGATGTACTCATACTTTACTTATGTACTTTTTCTGTAGGTTCAAATCTTAGTACTCGTGGAATCCGTGAGTGAGTTACTAGCTCACAACTGCTAGGCCTTGTTCTGTTGTAGCCATGACATCTTTCTTATTCTAGCCAATTGTATTTTCATTCAATCAAACTATTCATGTTCCGAACATAGTTGTATTTTCATTCCTAGTTAGCATACCTAGTCATTGGGATGAATTTTGGGTTACATTTCTGCATTGTACTAGATTCTTATCTCAAGCTTGATATTTAATTATTTATTACTATTAGACTTTAATGTTCTGCATTGGCTTAATTTAATTTCTTATAAAATGCCTTAGTTTGCCTGACTTGGGATAGGAAGGTCTCATCACAGCTTATGGGATTTGGGTCGTGACAATAGCATACCACAAAATTCCAAGTGACCATTAATTAAAAATTATGATAGTTAAGGCCATAATGCAACAAGCAGATTACATAGTTGTAAGTGTGCCCCAATTTTTGTTTTCTTTTATTTGGTAAACCTCACCAAATAGTTTTTTCCACCCCCCTTTTGTGACTGGAACTCTCAATTCTAGGTTAGAAGTGGAGGACTCTACGTAAATCCAACTTGTACTAGTTTATGCCCATAAATGTGCTATAACAGACATTGTCAATAGTAATACAAGGAGCAAAAGAAGGCATACCCATCTTCAGAAGTTGAAATAAGTTCTAAACCCTTGTTCAGTATCTGCTTTTGTGAAGGAATAGCCCCGACTAGCTGGTAACACTGGCTCAACAAGCTATATGCTCTGCATTTGAGCTCAAAGCATGAGGGAATGGACTTCAAGAGCAATTGCTGAAGCATGTAAGAAAGTATTAGTAAAAAGAATTGTAAATCCCTGCCCAATTCTTGTTGTTGTTAAGCAGATGACTTACAGAGCGTTCGAGGTGGGATTTGGCATGGTTGACATTATTGGAGTGGTTGAGAAGGATAGTAGCAATGCGGAGGCGTGTTTTAATCTCGATAATAGGAAGGAAAGAAACTTGGTTTTGACATATAGCTTCCAAGCATTTCACAGCTTTTCCAATTTCTCCCTTCTTCTCCTCATAATCTGCCAGTCCCCAAAGTCCTTCCGCCACTGCTTCCATTGTTTCCGAATTCCGACTTCCTTCACCAGCCTTAATAAGCGCAGCGGGAACCTTAATAAGCTCAGCGGGGAAGCTTTTTCATATTTTATTTTAAATATAAATTGGGGATTTTACTATCTGGATCAACCCGTTTGGAGTGATTTGAAGGAAATTAATTGGGGAGAGGTTTGACGTGGTGTGTTAAAAATAGAGAAAATGTCACAAATGGGTCTTAATTATTAGACTAGGTTTAAAATAGTCTATTAATTATATATTTACCGGATTTAGTTATTTAACTATATAAAATATTATCAAGTGGGTCTTTTAACTATATATTTTCTAAATTTAGTCTTTTAACTATCTCAAATGTTATCAGATTTATTTAACTATATATTTACCGATTTTAGTCCCTTAACTATACACTTACCAATTTTAGTCTTTTTTTAAAAAAAATCAAAAACTTATCAAATTTTATATATGTCTATCTTTTATACAAATAGCTTAGGTTAATATTTACGAAACTCTCATTTCTTCGTGAAATTAAATGTTTAACCTATTTTTTCAATTGTTTCTCTTTCACTTTTACTTTTTCTTCACATTATTCTTATAAAAAGAACTTAATCTCAATAATTCAAAATAAAATGCTCTTTTCTTTAGCTGTTAACAGTTCATAATGACAGGGTCGTCTTAACCACTAGGCCACTAAAGCGATCGCTTGGGGCCCCATATTTTTTTAGGCCCCCAATTTTTAAAAAATACTTATACATATTACTTAAATTTATATGTATTTTAAAATTTTAAAAAAAAACATGTAAGAAGTATAAAAACAAACAAAATAACTGTTAGTTTTCCCCACTTTTCTAAGGGAATGAAACATTTTTTGAAATTAATTTTCTTAGTGGAAAATTGTGTTTCCTTATTTATCTCCTAAAAATTTGACCTTAGATTATTATTTACCTTATACTCATCTTTTTTATTCTCTATTTTATTATTTTTATTCTCAATATTGAACTCTCTCCTAAAAAAAATGATTTACTGTTGCTTGCAAGTTAAAAAAGAACAAAATTTGCTTTTGAGTGTCGTCTTCAAAATCTTAAGAAGTGCAACAAGCAATCATTATATTGAAGGAACGCAACACTATTTCAATATTGTTATATCAACTTATCAAATTCGTGAGCCACAATTATTATTCTAACTTCATTTTATAATTTTTCTTGAACTTTTGTTATTGTTCATGATATTCTTAGTTAGTAAGTATATATATTCTCTTTCTAGTTATTATTAAGAGAAATAATACAAGTAGAAGATAATGATTTAATGAAAATACTCAGTCAAATAAAAAGATTTTATTCTTTTCCTAATGCATATATTGTTTATAGAATAATGTTAACAAGTCATGTAATTATTGTCTCAGCCGACAAAAGTTATTCAAAACTAAAATTGATAAAATCTTATCTAAGATCAATAACGTGAGATTGAATGCATTAGCTATATTATCAATTGAAAAGGAATTACTAAAACAAATCGATTAGAAAACAGTAATTAATGACTTCACATCTAAAAATGCTAGAAAAATAGATTTTATATAAATATATACATGATTATTTACTTATTTTTTAAAATAAAAGAATTTTAAAAAAAAATAGGGCCCCTCTTTAAGGTTTGGCTTTAGGCCCCCAATCTTGTTGAGTCGGCCCAGCATAATAAGTGTGAATTTTTTTAATTCTTTTCATACAAAAAAAAAATAAATGATTTGATCTTGTTACTCAAATTTCTCTAATGAACAAAATAATAAAATCGATCTATTTTAAAATAAAACAAATCTTAAACAAGTTGCAAAACTACCATATTATAAATTTCAACTACTAAAAAATTAAATAAATTACCTTCATTAAAATCGTTGGAGTACAAAACTTGGAAGCAAAATATGTGAGTAAAGAACTTTTAATCTTATTATCATTGCAAAAAAATCATTTCTATCAAATATAAATAAATCTCTATAATTATTTTTTCTTTTTATAATAAATTTTAGCTTTTTTAAGTCATTAGCAACGATAATATACTTCATTTCATTCTCCATTGAATAAAATCAGGACTTATATCTTCTTTTCTCGTGAATTTTATTTTGAATCATTGAGATTAATGCTCTTTTCTTAAGAGTGATTTGAAGGAAAAGTAGCTCAAAAATGAGTTAAAGATTAAATTTCACTGAGACATGATTTTTGTTAATATAAACCTAAACTATTTTTACAAAAAATAGTAAGAGACCAAACATGATAAATTTTTTAATACTTAAAGGACTAAAACTAGTAAGTGTATAGTTAAAAGACTAAACATGATAAATATACTGTTAAGGGATCAAACTTGATACCATTTTGAATAATTAAAGGACTAAATCTAATAAATATATAGTTAAGGGACTATTTTAGACCTAGTCCAATAGTTCATGGACCATTTATGACATTTTCTCGTTAAAAATGTATGAACGATTTGATAGAAGTTATAAAATAATACTTACTATGGTGTAAAAAGACATAAAGTCATCACTGAAGTTGTCCCGAATTTTCAAAAAGATACATTAACTTTGCAACTGTCCTATTATTCCACTAAACAATTTTGAATAAATATTATTATATCATTTTTCGATCAGCCCCAGATTTTAAGAAGCAAGTGTATTCGCACACAAATCATTACATGACACGTGTTAATTTAATTAAAAATGTAATTTTTTTTCATTTAAATTTTTTCTTTATTTCTCTCTCTTACTTTTTGACTTATTTTAATTTTAATTTCATCTTAAATTTGAATTCATCTTCCACCTCCCACTTTCAAGTGATTCATCCCTCCATTTTCTTTCTTTTTCTTCGTCTCCCACCCTCACTCCACCCCCCACGTCAAGTTGAACCACACTCCCATTTTATTTTATTTTTTTCTTCTTCTTCGGTCAAACTTTTTATAAAATTCATACTATTTTTTAGGCTTTATTGAATTATTGATAACAAAATTAATGATTTTCTAAGAAAATTTAAAATTTTGAAGATATCATCAACTACTCCATTTCATATAAATTCAAAATTACAATTATAATTTTAAAAGAATAAGTGAATTCCCCAAAAATTGAAAGAACTCACTTGAAATCGGATAAACAAAATTATATGATACCTTTCTAATCATCTTGAAATCTAATGAGTTTATCAAATTGTTCGAAATGTAAGAAAATATTTAGATAAAAATTTAAAATTAAAGAGAGTAAAACTAATAGTAGTAAAACAAGGAAGGTGAAGTTGTGGTAAAAATTGTGACATTGAAAGTGAGAAGCTTCAATGGAGATGACAATGAATTTTTGAAGAAGAAAGAAGAAAGAAAGAGAAAAAAGAAAAAAAGTTAAAATAATAAGAAAAATAAGAAATACTAATAAAATATTTGTAAAAATAAAATTATATTAGTTATTTTAGATTGCTCACTCTCTTTGAGAGAATGCACACCACTCTCTATGTCAGGTGGACGAAAAATGATATAATACTAGATGTTCAAAATTGTTTAGTGGTGTAATAGGACGGTTGCAAAGTTAAGGTGTCTTTTTGAAAATCCAAAACAACTTCAGTGGTGACTTTATGTCTTTTCTCCAAAGATTAATAATGCATGGATTAGTAGTGCAATGATTAGTTTTTATTAAATGTTTGGTTCATTGTTTCCCACATAATTTGTGTTTTGTTTAAAACTCTACAATAACTTCTTTCTTATTAACTCTAGAGTTATTATCGGATTTCCTATTTCATGTAATTGGGTCAAGATAGATCATTGCCGGATAATATTTTTTTTGTGGTCTTCTAATTATCTAGGAGAAGAATAATTTTGTCGCCATGTTTGTTATTTTTTCACCTGAATTATTTGAGAATGATATTTTACAAAAGTCTTCTTTAATATTATACTCATGAATTTTTTATAGGATTTTCTATTTTATTTAACTAGTCAAAGTTAAATAATAATATATATTAAAAAATATTATTAATTTGAGGTGTGATGTGTCATTACGGAGATCCTTTATAGCACGGTGTATTTATATTCTTTTGGTGGTCAAATATATCTTAAGCTTCACATAGATTTATAAAACCTCAAAATTCAGAAAAGAAAAGAAGGCCAAAGAGGGCTATTGGTTCAATTCCATGAGACTATTCCACGGTTCGTAGGAAGTCCTACGGGCCATAAACCAGTCTCATAGGAAGTGGGGGAAAATTATTATGGAAATCAAGCCCCAGTAACGCATTCTACGATTGATCAGGATGGTCTGTCGAATGGACTACAGACCGTAGGAATATCCCGTAGAAAGGTTCCAAACTTAGTGAATTTTTTAGTTGAAAGCTGAGATCTAAGAATGGGGTCTACGGACCATAGAAAGTTTGACAGTCCGTAGAAATGGGTTGTAGGATTTGTCAAGATTTTAGGCCCAGTCACTTGACCTACGGTTGACTAGTACAATCCATAGGTAGCAATTGTAGGACTGACCGATAGTTATTTTAAAGGGAGATTTGGGTCTTTTTCTATGCACCTAATTCCAATACTTTATCTTTATGCCTATATATAAGCCCCTATAACTGATTTTAGTCCTAAATATACTTATTCTCCTTCATTACCCCAAAATTTCTCTTATAGGTTTTCTCTCCAAGGCTCTCAAGGATTCTAGGGTTCTTCAAGTTCAAGTCTTCTTTCTTCATCAATTACTTAGAACTTCAAGATTGAGGTATGTAGGGAGTTCATCAATGGGTTTCATTCACCCATTGAGTCCCACGTTTTCTCTGAATTCTCCAATTCGAATTCCATAAATTGGTTAGGTTTTCATTAAATTCTTCATGGGTTCAATTTGTATGGATTGAATTGCTTAATGTTGATCATATTATGAATGTTTAGACACAATTACATATTTTTTCAACTAATTTCATAAGAACCATGTATTGATCATGATTTTGACTATGAACCCTAATTTGCATGAATTTATAAAGAAGATATGAAGCTATGAATGATGTTTTCATGAACTTATGCCTGATTTATAAAAGGAAATGTTTATGATTAAGGTTTCTTTAGATTGGAATCAATTCAATTGTGAATTTTTTTCTCACATTAAGGGATCATGGTTTGGTGAAGGGTTTTCTCACTCACTGTAACGACCCTAAAAACGAACTAGTGAAACTAGAGCCTAATGACTTTGTGTTGAGTTTTTAATGAGGTTTCTTATTGTGTAATGTTGTACCGAGCCTTATTTAATGGAGGTTAGTGAGTCAACGTCAAGGTACGTGATAGACTCTGTAGTTGAAAGACCCTTCTTAATGTTGGTTAAGGGTGGCAAGAGCATGTGCCAAGCCAAGGGGGCAAGGCCTTAGCCAAAGGCCAAGGCTGCCCAACCTTGGCCAAGCTAATGCCCAAGACCACGGACCACATCATGGTCAGTGGTGATGACCACGGACCGTAGAAGTGGCCGTGAAGGTCACTTGGTGGCATGGAAAGCAAGGCAACTTGGCCAAGCTACTGCCCAAGTTCCACGGACCACTTCACGGTCAGTGGTCTTGACCACGGACCGTAGAAGTGGCCGTGAAGATTACTTGGCTTGTGGAGGCTTGGCAAAGTTGAGGGAGCTACTGCCTAGAGGACCACGGGCACCACCACGGGCCGTGGTCCTCCTTCATGGTCCATAGAAGTGACCTTGGTCCCTGACAGGGTTGCCCAAATTAAGGGTTTTTAAGTAATTTTATTTTAATATTTTATTAATTGGGGTTGATTTTAAATGGTTTATATCATAAATATATAATAGTTTTAAGTCTTAAAACACTTCATTTATTCCTTTATTTCAAAACACCCAAATCAAAACCCTCTCTCCCAAAATATCTTCTCTCTAAGAACTCCATTGAAGTCCAAGAGGAGAAGAAGACTTAGGGCTTGAAGAGGAAGGCTTTTGGGTAGATTTTTGTGGGATTCTTCAAGTATAAGGTATGGTGATCCTTCATCTAGGGTTAGCTTTCACCCTAGAGTCAATTTCAAAGATGTTTCAAGGTTTTCAAGTTTCACAAAAACCCTAAGTTTTACTCAATCTCATGGGTTCTTGCATCAAACATTTTCAAATGACAAGTTATGATTATATTGATGTTTAATTTATGATTTAAGATGAAAAATTCTATGAACCCATGATTTCTCTAAATTCCTAAATTTAGCCTTATGAAGTGGGTTTGTTGATTATGAATGAATCACTACAAGAAATCATACTTTTAACGACCAATTCATAACGAAGGGATATGAATTCAGTCATTAAAGGTATATTTATAACGACACAATTTTTATTCCATCTTTACAAGTCAATTTTCTATTTAACATTCACAACGAGATAATATCAGAATGTAAATAAAATTAGTATCCAGTTGTTAATATTAATAGAAAGAAGCGCTACATTAATAAAGTTACCATCTTCAATTTTTCAACTACACACGTTTCTCCACCACCCCACTCCTTTATGAAGAAAACATTATTGATATACTTCACATTTGTCTTTTTCTATGGTTGTTAGAGAATTCAGCAAGAATAGGAAGCATAGCAAGCCTTGCAAGAACAACTTCTGTCCTTTTCAGTTATAGAAAATAGAGTGATGTTTATAGAAAAACCTACAACCCTTGCTTCTATCCAAGTTTGGTAAGAGTAAAATCAGCAAAGCATTGCGTCTCTTCTAGGTTTGTTAGAGGAGAATCAGCAGCTAGAGATACACACGGCTTTGTGCTCCATCTTCTAAAAGGTAATTTTGGTGTCCCTGCTTGATAGCATAGCAACAAAATCAACTTTCTTTTCTTATTGCTCTTTGTAACCTTATTGCGGTTGATAATATTGGGGCGTGTTCTTGGAGTTCCCATCTCTTTAAGGTAAATTTTTGTATTATATCTATGAATTGCTTTGTGGAATGACTAATTTTTTTAAATTCTGTATTTTCTGAAATTTTAGGTTTCCATTTAGGTTTTTCTTCTTTTTTGGTGGTCTTGAACTTACGTAGATAAGTTGTATTATATTTTGTCATTGTAATATGTTATGTGTACTGCTTTGAGCACTTCTTATGGTAACCTTGATTGAAATAATAAAAAGTGTGATGATTATGATTATTGATTAAGTTATTAATCTGATAATTCTGATAACAAAATCTCCACAGTTCTTATGATTCAAATACTTTGAAGTGAACTGCATCATTTAACGTCTGCTACTCATATGTTATGTGTACTAAGTTTTTCGTTTCTATTTTAATCATTTATATTGTGATTCAAGACACTAAAAAACTTAAGTTTCTGTACTAATAAGAATCAGACAGTTAACATGAATCCAAATACTTATAGCTACATTTTTTTATTGCATGAGTTAACATCTGCTTGTCATATGTTATATGTACTGAGTTGCTCGTTTATACTTCTCTCTATATTTTTTTAAAGTTCAACACACTGAAAAACTTAATCTGCCGCACTAATAAAAATCCATCAATTACCACGAATCTAAAATACGATTTGATAGATTCTTTTTTTTTTGTCTGCATCAGTTAATGTCTACTCATTATACATTATGTGTATTGATTTGCTTATTTATATTTTTCGCTATTGTTTCTTGTGGTTCAAGACACTAAAATACAAAAGCTACCGCACTAATTAGAATTCAACAGTTAACATTAATCTAAAACACTGCTTGATAATTTATTTTGGGTCTACATCATTTAACGTCTGCTCGTCATATTTTATGTGTACTCATTTTCTCGTTTCTGGTTTTCTCTATGTTTTCTTATGGTTTAAGGGATAGAAAAACTTAAGTTGCCACTGAAAAGATTTAAACATATCGTCAAACTAGGTAAGAGTACAGGGAATTCCGTGTTGCATTGATAATTCTACAGTAAAGGAAAGTAGTACACTAGAATTATGGTTCAGTTCTACATTAGTGGGACAAGAAGATCCCACTGGTAGAAATTTCTCTATAGCATTGCCTTTTGGTTAGCTGTGAGGGTGGGTTGGACAAAAAGAGGTGCTTCTCCCAAAGAAGAGAGTCCATTCAAAATGTCGTCACTTAAAGTTGTCTTACCCAATCTACTGCAAGCCTATTAGATAGTTGGTGGAGGATCCAACCATAATCATGTAAAATGTGACCAAACTATGACGTAGGAGTATGTCTAAGATCAAGTACCTGTGTAGCGTCAATTTTGATGATTACTGAGTGTAAGTTGTGTATTAAGAAAGCTTAAGTCCATGAAAGTGGCAAGTAACATAAACAATAAGCTATCAGCAACAAAAATAGTGTGTGTGCAACCCAAAATACATTTTTTCCTAAACAATAAGCTGTCAGCAACAAAAAATAATGTCTGATCTCGTATAAGTTATACATGTATGATTTCGTATAACCCCTACTGGTCCTCCCTTGTCGGAAACAACATCAAATGCCTCCATCCGCATTTAACTTAAAGGAGTTATGTTTTTTAGGCCACCATTTAAGCCAAATGAGTATACACATAAGTTTTGATCTAATGATTATGGTCTAAAATGTAAAGTAGTTGCACCTGGATTGTTGTTGTAAAGTATAAATACAAAAAACATTAGCTTTGAGCATGACTTGTGTAGTTGAGAGGCCATCAAAACATCTTCTACTTCTTTAATTCCAGATAGTCCATAGCATGGCAGCAAGTATTAACTTCCAATTTTTTTTATGGTGCTGTCAACTTTATAGCGGCTCAAGCCTTCAAAAATTTTCGTGATAGTGTTAGGCATTAACCTTCTGAGGCCAAAAAGGCTGAGGTACATGTTTCATAAGTCTGTTGCAGCCAGGCACTGCAGAAACATATGGCTGTGAGTTTCTGCTGCTTTGTTGCACATGTGGCATCTATTCTCAATCTGAATCTTCCTTCTTGTAAGGTTAAACCGGTACTAGATTGAATTCATGCATTGTTGTCCACCAGTTCTTCCCTAAGGCAACCACATCACTTTTTATAAGATGGTTTACTATTTTCTTATCTGTTGTATCATGTGTACATCTGTTTCTCCTTGCCTTAGCTGCTGGATAATTGTAAGTTCTGTGTTTGCCTTTATGGCATAGCTTCTTATTCCTTACAACCTGTTGTTTATTAAAAAAAATATAGATTATACAACATGGTCCTTCCCTAATTTAAATTAGGACAGAAGTATTATTGCACCTAGATTAGTGTTGCCTTGGTTGCTACTAACAATTGTTGGCTTGCTGCTACATTATTTACTGCTAACCGATAAGAAGCGTTGGTTTAAGGCATTTAGGTGTTTAGCTTCTACTCTTTAATAATGTGATTAATACAAAATCTTCTTTTGTTAATTATTACATATTTAAGAGAAAAATTTGTAGATTGTTTAAAGTTGGGAATTTATTTAGCCGTGGAATGTGTGAAAAGAAGAACTCCAGCCTTCTCTCGCCACTACTCATCACTTATCGCTCATCAGGATTGCTCATCTGTTGGTCTAGCTCTTGTCAACTGCTACTTGATAGAAATTATGCATTCTCAGACTACTCTTCTCATTAAAGGTAAGTTTCTGCTTTTCTACGTGTATTAATGAATTTGATTCTAAGGTGCATCTTGTTTAATTACTCTTTTTAATTTATGGGTTACTGGTGGTGGTGTTACTAACTAATCGAGCAGTGAGGGGTGGTCAGATGTAAGTACTGTTTATCACCTTAGCTAGTTGCTGCCGAACTTTTTTCCAAAGGAGTTTTTTCTAACTCCTTTTCCAAGACTTACTTTTCTTTTAAACTTTAAGTGAAGTAAACTTTAATTTGTCCTTACAATTCCCCTATAGTATTCTTAAATTTCTTTATTGAAGTTTTATATCATTCGTAAAACACATAAATACAAACTCGTTCCTCAACTAAACATGCGCAGCCTACGAATGAAACCTCTTCATCTATCTACTTCTTCTAATTAAATCTTATGATAACCCTCTAGGAAGTAGGAGTATCTATTGAGTTGAGCAGCACACTGTTGTATCTTTGGATGTATGTTGCCTCTCACTAGTACTTCTTAGATGATGTTCTTCATTGAGGATGCCTCTTGTGTCCTTCTTTTCTCGATTATTTTATTGTTCCTTTCCAACCATATCTAATACACAGCATCCACAAGTGTGACTCTATATATTATAGCCATGTTCCCCTTGCCTTTCTACCAGTTCATGCACCATTGATGTAACACCCTGTATCTGAAACAGACCAAAAATGCAGATTTTGAGAAGTTGCAGGTGCAACTTACGGTCACCATCCACGGACCGTAGATCAGACCACGGTCCGTGCTGGTGGTCCGTGGTTTACCACTGCAGCCCCTCCCCAGAACTCAGTTAGAAAATCGGCTAAGTCTCGACTCACGGACAGACCTACGGTCCGTAGATCAGACCACGGACCGTGGTCTGTGTCCGTGGATCAAGACCTCCTTTGCCCAGCCTCTGACACAAACTACGGTTGACCAGCATGGACCGTCATTCGATCCATGGTCCATAGGTCTGACCGTAGATGAGAGTCAACAGCCAGTTAGCTGAAAATTATTGATGGGTCAACTTCATATGGTCATAACTTTTAGTACAAAATGAATTGTGTATCCCATGAACTATGATATGATATATAATTGATTTATCTTTCCAACGCCGCTGAGTTTGCTTAATTCCGACCTCCGAGTAAAAAGTTATGCTCGTTTTAGTGAAGCCCTGTCGGGCAGACTCGATCGCCGGACCCAATCGACGGACCGTCGATTGATCGACGGACCGTAGGTCCAATCCGTCGATTGGTCCGACAGCAGTTAATTCAGGGTTTTTTAGGTCTTTTCCTATTTCGTTTAACCCCTAAGATCGTTTAGACCCTAAATCATGAGATTTTAATCAATTTAAGCCTAGGAACATAACTAGAATTTACCTAAGTCAAATCATTAATCAAACTTAGAAGAATTAGAAGCAAGAGAGGAGAAAAAGGTCAAGAACCCTAGTTCAAGAACGCA
>JAJOOS010081172.1:0-11088 GCA_029582725.1 Solanum chiquidenum | reverse complement strand
AATATTCACTTAATTTGATTCGAATTTCATCACAATAAATAATTTCTACATCTCCGATCAATGGCGAAGGAATTTAACGTCCCATCAATGAATTTTTCTGTCCGGTGAATCTCCAGATCCATGGCAACATCTGCTTCCAACGGCGTCGTTTCAACCACCGAAGTCGTAGAATCCTAAGATACCTTTCATGTCCTTCGATGTAGGATCTGTTGTTGCTTTCACTCTGCAATTTGCGTTCATCACCATCAGCGGCGGTGTCTCACCGAATTTTGAAGGCGAGCTATCGTTGATGTAGGAGCTTGGGATTAACACAAAACAAATCTACCAAAAGATGTAATTGATTGTGAATTTGCTCACGTAAAGGCATATTTCATCCTCTTTATCGCATACTGTTGGGTTGTTCATCTTCTTCATGGCATAAATGCCGAAAAGCTTAATTTTGAAGGGATGGATAATTGGGATTAAAAAAAAATATTTTAGGTAAAAATAAAATAAAATAGGATAAATGTTTGAGATGACGCCACGTGTAGTTCCGTTTGGTGTAGGGGAATATATGGCCAAAAAGTATGACGATAAGGGTATATACAACCGTAAAGTATAACAAAGGGTCTAAACATACCGTTTTTTAAAAGTTCGAAGGTATATTTGTCCTTTTTCCCTTTTAAGAATATTAATTTTAAGAAGGATTTGTGGTTGCATACCGATCCTTGTATCTGCCAAACATGAGAGTAAAGTTCATGTCAAAGACATTTTGCAATACTTAAAATTTCAAAACTAAAATAAAAGGTCAAATCAAAACATAATTTCATAAGTAAAAAAAATAAAAATACATCAACAAAATAATAGTGAAAGCCTATGGAAAAAAGTGTCAAAATCATATTATATTAAAGACTTTTATATAATCAAATTATAATGAAAAATCAAACAAAATTTTCACATAAAAACATGATTTATAATCTTATACATGTATTTCATTTTTCAACTATGACATTACGACATCATTCCTGCAAAAATTAACATTAATGTTCAAGATTCACTAACAATTATCTTAAAGGATATGTGCAAGACAATATTTCATAACATATAATTTAAAATGTAATTTAACATATATTGTATTAACAACTATGTATACTTATTAATATTTTAACATATCATTTAGCAAGAAATATTCTTTTTTGATAAAAATAACAAATAATAAAAAATATATATGTGATGAAACTTTGACCTCGTTCATCCTTAACAAAATTGTGTTGTCATTATCATTAAAGAACTATGAAGATTTTTTCCTTTGAAATTATTTTGATAAAGTTTCGTTTTAAAATCATCAAAGAACTTTCTTTTTTCTATCTGTATTTTTTTAATTTTTCAATGAAGCATCATCAATAATTTATCCAAAAAAATTCTTACACGTCTCTAGTACTAAAATAAAATTAAAAAATTATTAATTTTAATGAGTCTTTACTTCTGTATGATATGATTCATATATAATCAAGGATATGAAGACAACCACTTAATAGAGGAAACATGATGTCAATTTTAATTTTCTTCATGTTTCACACGCAATGTCTACATCCTAAGTATAATCGGATAAAATATATTTTTATCGCCGACAACTTCTTTAAATAAACAATTTTTTTGCCAATTCGCTCAATTTCATATTTTTAATTATAAATATTATAAATATAAAATTTTAGTATTTATAAATTTAGATAATCTACCCTTTGCTTCTTCTTTTTTTGTACTTTTTGGATTTTCTCATTTTTATTATTAAGAAATTAGAAAATGTAAAATAAAAAAATAAAAAAATAAGTAAGGAAAAAGAAGGAAATGTAAAAAATGAAAAAGAGAAAAAGACACCAATTAAAAAGTTTTGACAGGTAAGCAGAAAAGAAATTAAAAGTAATTTTTATTTTTTTACTTTTTTGGCCCTCTAATTTTTCTCTTTCTCATTTCTTTCGTCCTCCATTGACAGGTAAGCAGAAAAAATGTATGTAACTCCTTTTATTTTTCTCTTTTTTATTTTCTTATCTTTTGTCCTTCTCCTCCTAACTGTCATTAAGATAAACTCTCCATTTTCTTCTTCTACTAATTTTGCTTTATCATAAATTGTGAATACATCTATAAAATATAATACCTTATATGTAATTACATTCACAAATTTATCTATAAAATATAATACCTTATATGTAATTACATTCATAAATTTACGTAGTTTACATTCTATATATCTCATATAATTAAATATATAAAGTTATGCAGTTTACATTCGAACATCTTCATTTCACTTTTCTAAAGTGTCATCCACTTTTCGAAATAATAAAGAGAAGAGAATTTTTAAACAAAAAAGATAAGATAATACAAATTAAAACATTTTGACATACTATGCAAGAAAAAAGGTTTTTTTTTTAAAAAAAATTTGACTTTATAATAATTCTGGATATAAATTGAAATATATTTTCTCATATACTTAAATATACGGATTTATGCAATTTATATTTAGAATATCTCTCTCACCTTTTTGTGTAGTCGCATTTTTTTGTTTTTATAGGATCCCAATTTTGAATCATAAATTGTTGCTTATAGAACCTGAAAAGCAATAAAATATATGTTAGTGTATGTTTGTGAAATCAATACAAATAATAACATAAAAGTATGAACAAACGAAGCATAAAAAAGACAAGAGAACTGAGAAGGAAATTGCAGTAGGAAAAAATATATATGTTTAATAAGAAAAATGAAACTTGAAAAAGGGAGAAGATGAAAGTAATGCAAAAGTAAAGTAAAAATAAGCTTTCAGCAAATGAGGTAGTTTTTATGGATTTGGAATAATATTAAATGTGTAAATAAATGGTAAGAAATTTAATTTGAATATGACTTTTAATATGGCAACGTTTGTGGAAGACGTTTTTAAACTTTTAATATGGCAACATTTGTGGAAGACGTTTTTAAACAACAGTAATAAAAACGACACTTACATTAATCTGTCATATTTAATATATTTTTGTAATTTGTAATTTTTTTAAATTAAAAAATGGAAAGAAAATCCAAAAAATTGAGAAAATGACTAAATCTATTTCCTGATCAATGAGGCATGCCACATCAGCGGGCTTATGATCCTCCTTTATATAAATATATAGATTAGGATGATTTATTTTTAGGGGTGGATTTAAAATTTTAATTCAGTGAATTCATTTTTTTATGGTTTCTATTGATCACTTGATCCTTTATACTTACTTTTAAAATAATTGATTTATCTATTAAAATTTGTTGATTTTTTTAATAATTTCTGCCTATATAGTTATGCTTTATAAAAAAAAATTGGGTTCAATTTAATCCATTTAACCATATGCTATTTATCTTGTATGACAATATTATAGAATGAAATAATTTTTTAGGCGGACAGCTATGCAAAAATACTACAAAGAGAGTGATGCTTTCATGTTACATGTTATGATCTAAAAACTTTTTTTTTAATTATTTTCATAGTTAAATTTGAATAAAACGAATCAACCTTGAAAAAAGTAAGTTTCCTTGTCTGGATTGAATTTTGCTTCTTTGAGCCGTAAATCAATAAAAAACATATTCTAATATATACTCGCTACATGTGATCTCGTATAAAAAAGTGAAGGCAGGCTTGTGCAAATATAAAAACATTATTTCATTAATTGAGAAAGTACTAATTAAGAAAATATGTGGATAGGAATCGAAGTTTGCATGTACTTGTATAATTATAGATAAATTTATGTGGATGCAAATAGTATTTAATAGTATTTCTGTAATTGGCTAGTCAATCCTTGTGAGTTTGGCCTGTAAACCCATGATTAATATAAAATCTAAAGCAAAATAAAAGTGATTAGTTGTACTCCTACGTTCATATTTACTGTCCACCTAATTATGAATAATTATTTTAAATGATATATTAATTTGTCTAATTAAAATTTTCTATTTTATTCCTATAGTTGATGTTTTTTAAAAGGCTAACAAGTTAAAAAGTTTCAAAAAATTCCTTTTCAAATGAGTGGATAAAAGAGAGTCCGGAGCCAAAAGGACAAAAAAAATTGCCAAAAAATCCAAAAGGGCACATCATATTTTTTAAAATCAAAAGGGCAAAATCGCTCCTCCCTTAGACACATATTAACGCCGTTTACTCCGTTAAAAATAAAAATCGTTGACACATCAGCGATTATTTAACTCTATTTTTTTCCTCCAATTAATATCGCTGCTATGACAACGTTTTCATAGGGAAAAAATTTGGCAGCTTTTTTGTAAAATAAATAAATAATAAATTTGAAATCGCGCGCTGCCTTGGCAGCGTTTATCTTTAAAAAAAAATAATTGGAAAATCGATGCCTTGTTAGCGTTTTCCTTATAAAAAAAATTGAAAATCTTTTCTTAATTTTTATGAAAAAATAATTTATTTATTTTTAAAATAGCTGACATGCAACCTGATTCCACCCAAAATTTTGGACTCGACGTAGAAATCATCAAAATGAGGCACAAATAGTAATCGGTGTCGAATTATTAAGCTGCCTTTTCAGCGATTTTTGTTAATAAATTAGTTTTTGATAAAAACACTGCCTTGTTTTCAAAAGAAAAAAAAAATAATAAGAAAAACGATTTTCAAAAAATATAATTTTTGAAGAGAAACGAATTTTAAAAAAAAGAATTTTTTTTAACTAAAACGCTGCCAAGGCAGCGATTTCAAGATATATATATTTTTATATAAAAAAACTGCCAAAGCAGCCATATTCATGAAAAACAAATTAATTTTTTTTGTTCTTTGAAAACGCTGCTATGACAGCGATATTAGGTGGAGGAAAAATAATTTGAGTTAAATAATTGCTGCTATGTCAGCGATTTTAGTGAAAAAAAGAAAGAAAAATTGGATAAAATCGCTGCCTTGACAGCGATTTTTAGTTATAATAGAATAAACGGCGTCAGTATGTGTCAGAGGGAGATCGCTTCGGCAATAGCGATTTTGCTCTTTTGGTTTAAAAAAAATATGATGTGCCCTTTTGGAATTTTTGGCAATTTTTTTTGCCCTTTTAGCTTCGAACACGAATAAAAGATAAACAAGTAAAACTACTCGTTTTAATTATGATTTTTTAAAATGTGTAAAAAAACAACAACTAAGAGAGTACAAATTTGTACATATGTACTTAGATATTGTTGGTATTACTATTTTATCAAAACGATATCAATTGAACCTTATCGTTTCTTAGATGTCAAACACAACAAAGTATAAAGTTAAAATTTTGAGTAATATTTCATGACCCTTATGTATATTAAATGTAAATAATATTTCTAGTTGTAAAACGAATTCAAGAGTATATACTATAAATAATAAAGTGAAAATTCAGTCCTTCATAAACAACTAAGATTTGAGAATGATGAAATCTTATCGATTAGAATTTGCAAGAATTAAATAAAATTAGATTTAAAACCCCTCTTCTTTTTGCTCAAGATAGGTGTGTTTAGCACATGATATAATTAACTTGTTTTAATTAGCATTTTCTATCCTCTTATTACTTCTTTCGTTATTTATTACTTGACTCATACTCTCTATGTCCCTAATTACTTGTGCATTTTTCCCTTTTTAGTTGTCCCTAATTACTTGTCCATTTTGACAAATCAAGAAAGAATATTTTTTTTTACCTATTATATCCTCAATTAATTACTTTGAAAATGGTAGAACTTCTTGAAAATCTTAAGTATTTAATTCATTCACTTTACAATTAATAGGGATAAAATGATAAACTCACTATGACAATAATTATTTTCTTAATAGGTGTATCAATTCAAAAGTGGACAAGTAATTAAGGACATAGGGAGTATTGATCTGTCACACTTTTTAAAAGAAAAAAAAATTAGAAGTATATTTTATGAAACTAACCTTATTACTGATGCTTAAAAGTTCTAGATTTGACTATATATACTATTTGTAGTTATTTAAGTATTGAAGTAGTATGATTTTTTTAATAATTTTTTATAATTTACTTAATTGAATAAGTAAAATAAATGTTTTTTTTTAATAATGAGGCTAAGTAAAATAAAATAAAAGGAGTAATTATGAAAAGAAAAAACTACGATTGTATTTCAAATGATGGAAATAAGCACAATATTATTAGCATTTAGAGAACATTTTTCATCTTAATTAATACATTCTAAATGTCATCAACTACAACTCCACTTCAAATGAATTCTTGGGGGAAAACATGATTAAGTGAGAGAAATGATTTTTCTATCCTTTTAATAAGAGAATATGTTTTTTATATTTTAGTTGCCAGAAATAACCTTCTTTTTTTTTCCAGAAAACATGTTGGTCGCCTATTGTCAACAAATTGGACTTGTGGATCAATCTATAGTAAAAATAACTCAAGGGACCAAAGAGGAAGTTGCTTGAACTAGCGGGTCAACTGTGATATACTCAAGGATCCGGCCCCGGTTCGGAGAGAAAGAGGGGAAATGGAGGAGAAGGGGAAAGGGGGGAGTGAGAGATGGAGCGCTGCGATCGGAAATCTATCGGAGATGACATCCAATTTGGACTCACTCCAAAAGCTACTTGTGAAGAAAGCAGTGTTCGTCGACGACGACACTTTTGCCAAAGCGTCTCTCACCTCCGAACAAGCCCGTACTATTAAGGTTCATCAATACTATTAACTTAATTTTAATGACTTGTTTATATCTGACTAGCTGAGTTTTGTACTGAGATGGTGAATTGTTCTGTCTAATTTGTTGATTTTGTTTTCTGGATGTAATACTGTCAATGTGAGTTTGATCAGTTGGAAAAGGCAATCTGTTAATGCCTTAATGGTGAATGAAACTGAAACTCAATGTGCTCGCAATCTCGCATATAACACTAGTATATTCTGTTATTGGTGCATGAAAATTGTTATCTACTGATAGTCAATTTTTTGGGATGCCCTCCACAATTGTTTTAATTAGACATAAAAGAGTCTGATGCAGCAAGCCATATATTCTAATCTTATAGAACTAGTTTAGATTCGTTTTAATTCAGAGAAGAACTGCAGGGAAAACTTTTGTTGTAGCAGACTTAAGTATAGAGATGGAGAAGAACAAAAGAAAAAGGAGAACGATGCAAGAGTATAAAAACATTGTTTGTGTTTATGAAGTGCAGAAAGTTAACATGTAGATATAAGCAGAGAAGGACATACCGAAAAGAGAAACAGGTGCTTACCAAATTTTATGTAGTTTTTCATGGAGAGAACTCCTCTAATTTAAATGTTACACGTGTCTAGTTCATTATTCAAGTCTAGGTTAACTAGGAAAATTCCTGATTTAGTGTAGCCTAATATCCTATGTGAGGAGTCCTCTTTTATGTTTTAGTTTCTAAAAGTTTTGACTTGTTTCTCTCATATCCTTTTGATAATATAATGCATATATGTAGGAGTATGTTGGTTGGAATTAAAGTGTCATCGTAATAAGTTAGCTTGGAAATCAAGCTGAGCAAAAGTCTACATCGCGCTGTTAGATCAACTCTTTTGCTACAGGAATTGGCTGCTGTTTTTTTTTTTGTACTAGTGAACTGTTGTCCAGTAGAGAAAAGGAGGAATCTTATGTTGAGCTAAACTGAACACAAGAAACATAGAGCAACTTGAGCACTAAATCAGATCTCTAAGACACTAACTAAAAGGTTGAAGAAAGCTCAGTACAAAACTCTTAAGAACTTTTAGATCTTGATTTAAACTCCCCTTCACTAGCCAAATCTAATTATAATGCAAGTTGCATTATCTATAGAAATGTGTTAGCATACCACATCAGAAGTCCCACTAAGTAGTGTGTAAATATCAAGCCTAGACATTATGGAAACCGTGAGCAAACATATTATAAAGATTCGGCGCTTAAAAGGAAAATGACCCGATAATCTTTTGTTTAATGTTTGAGGAGACTTCAAAAATCCTTTTATCTCCACTAGCTCCAGATGGTGTCTGCAACTATCCAAGGCATCCTAGTGTCCTAAATTGACAACTGCAACTGTGACTTCAATATAAGCCAAAATGGGGACACAAGAGGAAGCAGAAACATTTGGATAACTTGGGTCCCCAAGTTGAATTTGAATAGATAGTTGGATACCATCTAAGCTGTAGCTTTGATTTCAGCGTAAATGAACAAAATAAGAGGAAGCAACAATTTCATGCAAGAACAAAGATAAGAGAGGCAAACTGCCACCTATTTAAATGAGAAAAAAAGCTTGTTGAGTTAAATTACCTGCAAGTGTTAGTTCCAGCTTTGATCTCGAAGTAATGTCTCCGGAAACTGAAAGAGAGATGCAATGAAGTTGAATAGGAAAACCAGGAAAAGCTTAAAGTCAGGTGAAGAAAAGAAGGATAGATCAGCAGGCTGCATCTTATTAGATATAAAAGCAAGCACAATAGTGAGTTTACCTTGGAACTATTTCTGTGAAAATTACAGCAAAAGCAAAGGAACTATTATTGTAGAATGAGGAGAGGGATTCAATGAGGACTGAGGCCATCCAGCTTTTTGGACCTCATAGAAGCTCAGGCATTGCTGATAATTTCACGGGGTGGAAGATGAGTGCCGAATGAAGATTTTGTGGATGCTAAAATGAGTGTGCGGTAATATAAGATCAGATACGACTAAAAGTTTCCACATTTGCTCGGAAGTGCCAGTAACACACATCAAGGATAAATAAGAGAAGGTCGCTTGAGACTGTTTGGTCATATCCTATGTCGACCTGTAGATGCATCTGTTCATAGGTGTGAAACATGGAGAGTGGAGGTATTAAAAGAGACGATACGAACCTAAAATCAAGTGAAGGGAAGTTGTCTTTAAGGATTTACAAGCTCCTGAAATCCATGCAGACTTAGAGAAAGATAGAGCACAATGCAACAACATACACCATACCCTCTATAGTCCTCACAAGTGGGTATGGAAGAAAATTATTATATAGGTGATACCAATTAGTTGAAAATATGCTATGGTAGATTAGTAACGTTACTTTAGGTTGTATGCTTTGTAGGATTCTCTTAGCCCACCCGAGATATATATGCTAATGGAAAATTTCTACCAAAAAAAAAAAGAACTTTTTGCAATTGTGTTGATTTTATATAATATTAGCTTGAGATGAGTTTAAATGGAGAAACATTGAAAATTCATCTTGTTTGGGACAAGGCGTAAATGTTGTTGTATACTTACTCCACTATTTATTAAAGTAATGACTATTCTATGGCTACAGGTTCTTGAACAAAGAGTTCAGACTTTAGAGCGAGAATTAGATAATGCTATTTCTGCTGCTGCTCATGCACGGACTGAGAAAAGACAGGCTGAGGCAGCTCAGAAGGCTGCTGAACTACGTGCACAAGAGGTTACAAGAGAGCTTGAAAATACCACAAGTATGTCTTATTTGTCTTGAACCTAATTGGTTTCGTTTGGTTGTAAAACAAGAGTGAACATTATAATACACAATCAGTCATCTGGAGTTATCAGAGAATTGGGTCTTGTCATTTCCAGCCATGTACTCACCAAATGGATTTGCACTTACGTGTTCCTCTGTGGTTGCAGGAGTATTTGAGCTGCACATGGAAGAGCTGCGTGCAAAGCAAGAAGAGATATCCAAGCGAGATAAGGAAATCAAACTTCTAGAGGCCATAATTCAGACACTTGGAGGAAAAGGCTCCCATTCTTCCGATGAATGAGTAAGAAGGATCTATGATGATTGTAATTACCATGTCATCTTGTACCAATTCGTTGTATATTTACAAGATTTTGGTTTCTAATGCTGTACGAGAAAGTAGGATATTTCAGTAATTCTGCTGTGTCCAACTTTTTATGTTCTGCTTCTTTTCTTCATTCAATGGTACAATAGCAGTACCACAACTGACAACCAAATATGTGTTAGGATATCGTTAACTTGAACCTCTGCCACGTAGAAAAGTGAACTGAAGATCATGGCTTGAAGATTCAATCCTGTCATTAGGGCTGTCTTAGGACCCTCATTCGTATTTATGGCTTCAATATCAATTCTTAGAATATAAATGGCGTGTTATTATGTAATTTACTGTGATAGCATACATATCATTCAATTCGTTATTTTCTCCTCTACCAAATCCTCTCTTGTGGATTTTGGAAATCAAAGCCGAATTATTTTGACAAACAGTAATACGAGTCACCTATCCGTCTTGATCAGAATGACACAAATAGAAAGTCTGTGACAACTGTATAATTTTGACATCTCACATCTTTGATGTGGTGCAGTCCATTAGTATTAAAGCATGATGAAGAGTATCCAAATCATCAAAAACATTAGACAAATAATTTTGCAGTTAAGAGGCAAGTAAGATATTGAAGATAAGGCTCGACACTACTAATCCGTATCCTATCATAATTGTCCTTTTTTCTTGCTAACAGACAGTTTATGCTTGCTGGCCTTCTAAATTACACCCTATATTCCTTTTTACTTGTCAAATTTTGATTTGGCACAACTTATTAAAAATATGTTGATTGGTATAATGAGTTCACTATTTTACCCTTATTAATTAATAAGTTCCCAAATATATTTACTCACTACATTTTTCAAAGACATCAACTCAAATTGATAGTATAATAGAAATAAATAAATTGTTTTTTCTTAATTTGTGAAAAGATGACGAGTAAAAAAAGGCATCAAATTAGAAAATATTAAACAAGTAAATAGAGACGAAGGGAATATCACAATAGTGAAATGACAAATCCCAGACTTCTGCAGCAAGTCTATAACTAGGATGCCTAATTGCTGGCCTTCTAAATTATCATAGATAGGATGACGAATACTTCCACTTCAACGCTAAATCTGTTAACATTCAATTATAAAGAAAATCGCACTAAAATACAAGTTAACTAGGATGCCTAATTGCTGGCCTTCTAAATATCATAATAGGATGACGACTACTTCCACTTCAACGCTAAATCCGTCAACACTCTCATTCAATTATAAAGAAAATCGCACTAAAATACAAGTTGGTGCATTATACATTCTGTACCAAACAATTTAGGGTAAAATGAGCAAATAACTGTCATTTGGAGACCCCGATAAATGGTATTCCACTGTTCTGAAATATTTAATGTTTA